>JAQPPZ010005781.1:0-53137 GCA_028583015.1 Wollemia nobilis | reverse complement strand
AAATTGTATTTTTTATTTTGCAACATTAAAAAAAAAAGGACATTTCCTAAGAGGAAATTATTGTAATAGCCTAAGAGGCTTGAAGGGTGCAAATTTTTGTAATAGCCTAAGAGGCTTTAAGGGGGGAATATTTTTACAAAGGGGTAGAATTTTGTAATCATTAATGATAAGGTCCACTGGATGCTATCATGCCCTTTGTTCTCTTTTAGTAAGAGAAAACCCCGAATCCTTTGATGAAAAAGTTTGAATGTATGGATTGAATATTGTATTCAATCAACTACAAAATGTTGTAATAGCCCAACAAAGAGCACCAGATGCAGGATATGACACTTATTCAGAAGACAATTCCTTTGGTAGCAGATTTGAGGAGTCTGAATTTGTAGGAGTTGCACCACAGGAGCCAGATAATACTCATCTCAGTGATAGTGACTCAGTTGAAATACTAGAGCCAGGACCGTATTCACCCGAAATCATTCTTATCAGTGACGACGATGATTCAGTTGCTGACAACTTTGTTAATCCAGTGATAGAAGAACCTCAGCAGGTAGAACAGGATATCTACGAGAGAGTATATCAAGTTAGATTTGATTTAAATCTGTAACTTTTTTCTTTGAAAAGTAGAGTGCTTTGATTGTAATTGAGAAATAAAAGTGTGTTTCTAGTTTATTTCCAATAGCTATGGCATCCAATAATAATCTACCCATTCCAGAATTTAATGGGTTCGATTATGAGTATTGGTCCATCAAGATGAGGACCTTACTCATAGGCAAGGGACTATGGGGTCATCAAAAAGTCTTTGTTGATGATGGATCTCATGATGCAAGTCCCTCTCAAGTGCAGCAAGTGCTGCCTAAAAACAACAAAGGAACTCCTCTAAGCCCAAGTATGAGTACTACATCAAGTACATCAACATCTACTACAAGTCCTCCACAAATATCAGTAAGTTCTTCACCTATGGATATTGATTCTCCATCAAGAGGTAAAAGAACACTACAACATCTTCCATCTTTTCAAATGTTGGATAAGAATTTTTAGAAAAGATACACTAGAAGTCAGGCTAGTGAAATGAATGCAGTTTTACAAAAACTTGAAAATCTGCATATGTATGGAGATGATGCCTCCAATGATCCTAAAGGAGATGTAGTTAATTATGCTTTTATGTGTAGTGCACATCTAGCTATGAGAAAGCATGCACTCATAATGTATGGCAGCAAGCCATGGAAGAGGAGATCACCTCTATAAAAAAGAATGATACTTGGGGGCTAGTGAAGCTTCCAAAGGGAAAAAAATGTGTTGGATGTAAATGGGTCTACAAGACCAAATTCAATGTTGATGGAAGCATTGAAATACACAAGGCAAGACTTGTAGCAAAAGGCTTCACTCAAAAATATGGCATTGATTATGAGGAAACCTTTGCTCCTATTGCTAGACAGGAAACAATCAGATCAATACTTTTCTTGGCTGCCCACAAAGGATGGAAAATTCAGCACATGGATGTAAAAAGTGCATTTCTCAATGGGTGCTTGACTGAGGAGGTTTATGTTCAACAACCTCAAGGCTTTAAAGAACAAGGTAATGAGAACCTTGTTTACAAACTAAAAAAATCCCTATATAGCCTCAAACAAGCACCAAGAGCATGGTATTCTCGTATTGATGGCTATTTCAAGGAGTATGGATTCACTCGGAGCAAAAGTGAACCTACTCTCTACTACCTAAAGCGAGATAAAGACATTCTCATAGTTTGTTTATATGTAGATGATCTCATATTTATGGGTAGTAATGATAAGATGAATATGGAGTTCAAACACTCCATGATGAAACAATTTGAGATGAAATATCTAGGCTTAATGCATTACTTCCTAGACATGGAATTTCATCAAACAGATAAAGGGATCTTCATATGTCAACACAAATATGCTCATGATATGATTAAGAAATTTGCCATGGAGCAATGCAAATCAATTGCAACTCCAACGGGTCATGGGATCCAATTGAGCAAAGATGATGGAGCATCGAAGGTTGACATGACCACTTACAAGAGCATGGTTGGGAGTTTGATGTTTCTCACCAACACAAGACCTGATATTCAGTATGCTATTTCTCTTGTTTCAAGGTTTATGGCTGATCCATCCGAGCTACATTTTCAAGCAACTAAAAGAATTCTGAGATATGTAAAGGGTACATTGGATTTTGGAATCCATTACCACAAATGTAATTATGTAAAGTTAGTTGGCTTCAGTGATAGTGATTGGGGCAACAATATAGATGATAGAAAATCTACATCAGGGAACTGGTTTAGTCTAGGGTCAGGACTAATTACATGGAGTTCCAAAAAGCAGACAGTTGTAGCATTGTAATCTATTGAGGTTGAGTATATAGCAATCATATATGCTAGTACTCAAGCATTATGGTTGAGAAAAGTCCTTGAAGAGATTGGAGAATGACAAAGTGGTCCTACTAGATTGTACTGTGACAACATGAGTGCCATTCAATTGGCATATAATCCTATTCACCATAGTAGATCAAAACACTTTGATATGAAGTATCACTTCATCCGAGACATGGTGGAAAACCAGGTAGTTGAGCTTAAAAATTGCAGCGCTTTGGACAACATGGCAGACATCTTCACCAAAGGCATGGCTAAATCAATATATAAAGCTGAGAGACTGTCTTGTCAGCCCTCTCAACCTTAAGGGGGAGAATGTTAGTATTTAACCCACCTTTAGGTGGACGACAGGCTATGATGGCAGGCGGCGAAGGGAAGTGAGAGAGTTTGATTAAATTAGTCCTTCTCTCCCCTTACTTCTCTCCCCTTAATTTTCTCCCCTAATTTCTAGTTAGTTGTTATTTCTAGACTATATAAATTGTAATCTAAACTATTCTGCATTTAATCGAATGTTTGAGTTTCACAATGAGAACAAAACTGCCGATAGAATAGTTTCACCAACGAAATACCCAAAAGAAAGAATGTTCATTACACTTTGGAGCGAAAAGGCATTTCGAAGAGCGAAATAGCCATTTCGGGCAAAAAGCATTTCGGGGAACGAAAAAGTATTTTACTTGAATTGCACCCGAAATTACACCCATCAGATATTTAGAAAATTTTCAAAAAAACAATGTTCAATGTGTGAAAACACTCAAAAAGCATTTGTAAGTTTTACTGGCAAATTTCAAACAAATTTTACAACAAAATTTCAATGTGGAAAAAATACCAACATTTCTAGCGGCTCACGGGGTATTCAGCTCGTCTGGATGCAATCGATCCTAGGCCTTTATTCATTGGGCGTAGAGTCCCCACTATCAGTTGCATCTGATGGTCGGCTACTTGTACCAGCTTTGTCCTACCTTTTGAGATGTGCCGCTATGGATTCATACACTACAACTGCATCAGCCCATGCATCTATAGTAATCGCCTCACGAGCTTTGAGTGTACCCACAAGATATCAAAAAGTCTCAACCTTTTCTAGATCAATATATTTGGCCCTTTGGCTGAGCTCCAGTAATCCAGACTCAATGCGAATGAACTTTCTCATCAATGACAATACATGCTCTTCAATGATGGGCTCCTCCAAGTTATCAATATTTGAGGTATCATCCATGAAAACAACCCATAATGCATCCAAGTCTTTCTTCGCTAGAATATTCCCCTGATCATCAACAAAGCTAGGGAAACCATTAGCTGCGATGGTTTCAAAGTGAACCAAGGGAATGTGCCTCTCATGCTCAAATGTCTCTTGTAGCTTACGAGCTTCTTTAAGCAGTTCCATCTTGGAGAAAAAACTGCGCAAGGTGATCTTGGCACTTGCCCAATCATGGGCTATTTCACTCATTGGATGAAATCGAAGATCCATTTGAGTCATTGATTGGATCTTCATGGCCATTTCCAACTTTGGATCTAAATCTTGCTCTCTATTGTCCACTATAGGCCCGCCATATGAAACAATTGCCTATACTTCCTGAAGGAACATGAGAACTAATGTAGCCTTGGTTGCCATATTCCTACAATCAGTCAACAACTGACTACGAGCTTCTTTAATCTTATCCTTGGTGAGGATCACGGATTGCATTGCTTTTATCACCAACTGATTTTGCAAGTTCTAGAGCTGGTCCTGCAAGGCTTGGATCTTCAATTGTGCTTCTTGCTTTGCTACCTGGAATTGAGTAGCTGCCTGTTTGATCTCCATGATTTCACCCTCCAAACGTATTTCCTGCTGCTGCCACTATTGAGATTCAAATTGTGCAGTATCCAATTTGGCCTTTTGTGCTGCCAAGGCCTCCTCTAGCTCCTTGATATTTGCTTCAGCCTGGATGAAATAATCCTTATAATGCTCAGCTTGTAGGTAAATTGAACTTGATGCCACTTGTATGGTTCCCATTTGCTCTGCTAGATCCATCTTTGTGAGGTCCTCGGTGACAGCTTGGTATGAATAGTCAGTGGGCACCATTTCTCCTTGAGGTTTCTGAACCTGAGGAACCATTGTCACCATGTGCATCTCCATCGTTCTTTGGATCAAAAGTTACTTTCTTCATTGGTTTTGCCATGGCTAGCGCATCCTTTCTCTTACGATTCTTCAACCATATTGATGAACTTTGTCGTGCCCTACTGATTTTTTTTGCTATCGGGTAACAACTCCATCTCTGAAGCTAGCGGCTCCTGTACTGCAAAAATTGGGGAAGACAGGAAAAGGGCTTGTTGAGGATTTGATTCAACCACATGGATGGAAGTGGAGGGTGCTTCAGCCACGCTTACTCGAAGAGGGGCTTGCGTGGTTATAGAAGTAACAGGATGAGAAGGCATGGAAGATGAAACATAGGGTAATGGAAGGGCAAATGGATTTGGGGCGGATGTGAATGAACTGAAGGAAAGAGAAAAGGATGGAATGGGTGAATCTGGGGAAGCATTGGTGACCTGTGATTGTGGGACAGAAATGAGAATGAAAGAGGTAGATGCAGCAACTAGAGGTGAAGTAGACAGGGGAACTGCAGATGAAAAGGCAATGGTCACCAAATGCTTGTCAGAAAGAGAAGAAGAAAGAAAATGCATACCTGCGGGCTCTAACATCATTTGAGCCGATGGTGAATGTTGTTGTGCCACAATATTGTCCTCTCCTTTCGATCTTTCCTTCTCCATGTTCAGATCTACTATTGTCACCATTGGGCCTGATTGTCCCAGTTGAGCCAAAGAAGATATATCCAAAGAAACAATTGGCTCAATTGTTGGCGTAGGAAGCGATTTGGTGCTCAATGCAGAAAGGGCTCCACTCTTGGGTTTCTTCACTATGTTAGGGAAAGGGACTCTCATAGCTGCACTCCTCTTCTTTTGTGGGAGTTGCTCCTCTAGCGAAAATTGCTCTTCTTCTTCATCTTCAATAGTTATCCTCTCTTCTTTCGATGCCTCCTCTTGTCTTATTATATCTTCTTCTCTATCTGGACTACTAATACTTCTAGGCACTAAATCAGCAAGGGAGAGGGGATGGTACTTTTCATACTGTTCATCATAGATCATCGAAAATGCATCATCCATAACCAATGGATAATTTACCTTGGGCTTATTTCGGTGAATCCTCATGATCCACCAGTTGGCAATCTTCTCATCAGACCAATCAGACAATTTTACCTTCATTTGTTCAAACAGACCTGGAGGAGGAACTTGCTCTAGATGATTTATCGGATCATATTCGATCTCCATCTCATAAAAATCATGCCAAGGAGGAAGTGACATCATCTTCTCCACATGCCATTCAAGGTCATGACCTTCGAGATTATTCCTTTGTTGTACGATGTCTTCTCTGGGGCAACAATGAAAAGTCTTGGCCTTGATGTGATTGGAAAAAATACCCAAAGGATCATACTTCCATCGTTGAGGAAGCTCAACCAATCCATGGTCATAGAGCGTCTCAACAATTAATTCATTCTGCCCACTCTGAGTAACCGTTATATCACCAAACTTGAAAGGCATAACACATGTATTTTTCTTTCCCCTGCCTGACCCATAGGTATCATTTATGAAATCACTTTGTCGGGCTACCTCCAAGGCAAAAAGATGTTCAGTTGTAAAATATGGCAGCAGAAAAGGTTTACCAGTAAAACCAAATATTCTAACCACCAAGCCTTGTGTCAGGAAAAAGACATCGCCTCTTTTCTGATCAACCACTTCTGCTTGCATGGCTCGAGGCACTCCATTGCATACTCCATAAATTAACTCCAAGGCGGGTCCTAAAAATATCCTGTTGAAATTATAATAGGACTCCTTTGACAAACTCTGAGTCCATGAGTATACTGGCAATGCTTTTCCTGCTTCATCTGTCTTGTTTATTGCTATGAAGGCAAAATGAGAGTGCATATGATAGAAAAAATACCATGCCAAAAGGGAACAATGCCTGAAAGTAATATCTTCTCCACTTTGTACCTTTCGCAATTGTGAGTGTATCCTCCATTCCAAGAAATCTGCCCAATCGAAGAAAATCGGGTTTGGAGTTGTTGTCATGGTGGTCGGAGCATAAAACCCTACTTGTGAAATACATTGTACTAATGATGCTTGCCACTTGTGCACTATGGAATCTGAAGATAGTCCCGTCAGCCATGCTAGCATTGAATACAAATATGGGCTCTTGAAATTCTTTAATGGCATTGGCAGTTTTGGCAACTCTCCAAATCATGGTGTCTTCAATAACTGGCTCTCCATGAACTGCCGCATGTGAATAGTGGATTGATACCTCTCTTCCTCTTCTTTAAAATTGAGCTTTTTAAATGTGGCATAAGATGGAGGTTGCGCACCACAAGCAAACGCATCCCGTATGGAACTAGCCGAAATACTGAACAACTCTTCTCCGTGGGCATTTTGGACAGTTCTTGAACCAATATTATAACATTATGTGATTGCCCAGATTAGCTCGGGACATGGGTGCACGGGTGTACATAGGTACCAGAAGAGATGAGAATGAAATGCTATAGTACGAGGACTTTCAGTAGATATCTTTTGTGCAGCAAACTCGACATCCAAACACAATTTTTCCACACTTTTGTTGGTGATGTTGCAATCATTGATATGCACCAAGCGATCATCATAGGGTTTTAGTTCCACATCTTCATCCTCCTCTTCTCGAGATTTTCGCTGCTTCTTTTCGATTTCAGGCCTTTTTTGCACCTTCACCTTCTTGGCTTCTGTGGCTTTCTTCCCCATCTTCAGCTTTCTTTGAATATGCAGCGAAGAACGACAAACCCTAGAGCAAAAGAAATTCGCAAGACTTCTATACAAGAACCCTGCAAATGCTTTGATTCAAAACAGAAGGGTTGGCCTCCTTTTATAAATTTTCATGCATATCCATTGGAAATCTTGCTAATTTTATGGGCACCACATGCATTCCAATGATGATTTTTTTATTATTGTTATTATTTTTTTACCACCTCTTCTTGAAGTGCTAGAAGTGGTTGCTTTTTTGCTTTGGAAAGTGTGATGAGTGGGCGGAGTGTATGACGTGGGGCGAGAAATGGAAATATGCAAAAATTACGGGTAGTGCAGTATGGAAATGGAGGTTTGTGGGGAAAAAGAAGGGCGGAAGGGTTTGAATGCATGTGGGTTTTTCTTATTTTTTTATTATTATTGCCTTTTTTTATAGAAGTGGAGAGGAGGAAAAAAGCGGAGAAAAGAAAAACAATTTCGAAATGAGGAAAGGGCTTTTCGGGGTTCGGGAAAGCTTATTTTTGGAAGAATGGAAGGCGGTTTTTTTTTTTTTAAATGCCCGAAAAGTGTATTTCGGGGTTAATACCTATTTCGGGTGGGAAAAGCATAAGTTTTGGAGAAGGCAAAAGGTAGGTTTTTATTTTAAATATAATTTTTTTTGTTTTTAAAGCATTTCGGGCCCCAAAATAGGCATTTTGGGGTCCAAAACAGGATTTTCGGGAAGCATGGATGCATGGATAGAATACGTCCTTTTTTTTCCCTTTATTTTTTAATATCATAAAATAAACGCATTCGGGTGGAAAAGGCTTTTCGGGACTCGAAACAGGTTTTTCGAGCCCCGAAAAGGGTATTTCGGGAGAATTTTTTTTTGTTCGTGTTTTTTTATATATTTTATTGGCCCGAAAAAGCACGAGGAGGCATTTTGGGATGGAAAAATCTTTGGGCGGGAAAGGGATGGAGGGAAATTTTGAAATTCGAAATTTCAAATTTCGAATTTGGGAGGGAGGAAAATCACAGGATTTTTTTTTTTTTAATTTTTTTTTTTGGTTGTTCTCAGCAGAGAAGGTTGCTAGAAAACAACAGCAGCAAAAAAACAAAAAACAAGAGGTTTCAAGGTAAGGGTATGCCATGAACCGAAAAGGGTAAAAAAATGCAAGCCTTTTTTTTTTTTTGAACATTGGACCCCCAAAACACATCATCCAAGTTGATTTTTTGGTTTTCTAATTTTTCAAGAACTCCCTAGTTAAGCATAACCTTCCTAGAGTAGCACTCGGATGGGTGACCTCCTAGGAAGTCCCGGGCTTTGACCACTTTTTCATTTTTTTTCTTTTCTAATCAGAACCAGAAAGAAACGTAAAATGAAAATATGTACATATTTACATCCATAATCTCTATTTTCACTGATAATAGGCCTTCAAATGAAGACCATTGATTGGAATTGATAGTGCATGACCGTCCATATCTTGCAAATAAAAAGAATTAATTTGATTGGCACCTGTGATTTGAAATGGACCCTCCCATATTACCTCGAACTTGTGATGTTTGTCGGGCTTTGACTTCTTTTCATTCCACTTCAATACGAGATCACCAACCTTAAAGATCCTTTCAAAAACCTTTTTACCGAACCACTTCTTCGTCATCTCAACATGCTCTATGAAGGCTTGGTACGATTTCTCCCTTTCTTCCTCCAACTGTAAAAGTTGAGCTAACCTCATGTTCATAGGGTCAGACTCATCATTCTCATCATCAATCAAATGCCTAGTTTGGAGGGCTGGTAATTCAATATGGATAGGCAAAACCACTTCTTTATCGTATACCAAGGAATAAGGGGACGTCTTGATAGATTTTTTCATCGAGATGTGATCGACCCATAATGCTTAGTTCAAAAGTAGGTGCTAGCTTCGCTTATTGTTGCCAAGGGTTCTCTTCAAAATTTTGAGTAGGTTCTTGTTTGTAGACTCAGCCATGTCGTTCCCCTATGGATAGTAATTAGATGAAGTTTTCAAATAAATTCCATACTTACTCATAAATTCATTGATTTTGGCGCCTATGAAAGGAGTTCCATTATCTATTATGATTGCATCCGGGACACCAAAGCGGGTGATCAACCCCTCGAGGAAAGTGATGATCGTGGCTTGATCCACTTTCTTGGTTGGGATTGCTTCAGTCCATCTAGTGAAGTAGTCAGTCGCAGTCAAGATATACTTGTGGTCGACAGACGAGTTAGGATCAATGACCCCGATAAAGTCTAGGCCCCATTGCTGGAATGGTGCTTCTACTTGAATTGGGTGGAGGGGCAATGATGCATTCTTGGTCCTACCGACGTATCTTTGACACTTATCACACTTCTGACTGACTTTGAAGGCATCTGCAAAGAGAGTGGGCCAAAAGTAGCCTGCTCGAATGATCTTCAACGCCATGGGTCTACCTGCGTAATGGCCTTTCGACAATCTAGAATATAATTCTTGTAATATTTTCTCCTTCTCTAATTCTTTGACACACTTGAGAAGAACTCCATCAATATTCTTATGAAACAAGCCATTTGGTAGTAAGACATACTTGAGGGCTTGTAATCTAAATCTCCTTCTCTATGAGGCGTTAATATGTGAAGGACATCTCCTAGAATGAAAATATTCGATCAACTCCTCTATCCAATCTTGATCAACTGTAGAATGATTGTCAAAATTACAATTATCCACTACATCTTCATATCCACAAATTATAGATTCTGAGGTAGCACTCTTTGCAAGTTCTTGGCACAATGCTCGACCTCGAACAAGTTTGGTTGGTCGGATCTCAACATCAAATTCCTGGATCTTGGAAACCCATCCGACTCTCCTATCTCCAAGCTCTCCCTGGATGATGAAACTTCGAACATTTGGATGAACAACATAAACTATTGTTTTGCTCTGTGAAACAAAGTGCCAAAACTTCTTCAGAGACTTCATTACCGCATACACCTATTTCTCAATGAAGTTATACTTCTCTTGATGTGGTTGGATGACTTGGCTTAGGAAAGCAATCGGGCATTCATTTTCATCATCTCCCTTCTATGTAAGCACCACTGCGTAACTTTCTTGCTCACCAACAACATACAGGATAAAATCCTTGGAATAATCAGGGTTTACCAAGACTGGAGCTTGAGTGATTCTTTCTTTGATCTCCTCAAATGATTGCTTCCTCTGATCGATCCATTTAAATTCATCATTTTTCTTTAAAAGCTATGTCATCGGCTTTACCACTTGAGCGAAATCAGCAACAAACTTTCGAACAAAATTAATTTATCCAAAAAATGATTGTAAATCCTTCTTATTGGCTGGCAACAGAAGCTTCAGAAGAGCTTGGGCTCTAGCTGGATCAATAGCTAAGCCATTTTCTGAAATGACATGTCCTAGGAGCTTTCCCTCCTTTATAGAAAAAATTGACTTCTTTGGATTGATGGATATGCCAAATTCTTGACACTTTTCAAATACCCACCTTAAATGAGATCCATGCTCCTCCCTATTGTGAGAGAAAATAGTCATATCATCCAAATAAATCACAATAACATGATTTAACAACTCACCAAAGGCTACGTCCATCGCCCTTTGAAAAGTTGCTCCAGCGTTTGAGAGTCCAAACGACATTCGTTGATAAGAAAAGGTTCCCCATTTTGTGGTGAACGTCATTTTATGTTGGTCCTCATCCCTGACCTAAATTTGGTTATATCTAGAGAATCCATCCAACAAAGAGAATCTCTGAGCTCCCACGACCACATGAAGAATCTGGTCAATCTAGGGTAAAGGATAATGATCCTTTAGTGATGCTTGATTCAAATTTCAAAAATCAACACATAGGCGAATATCTCCATTCTTTTTTCGTATTCGGACTAGATTTGCCACCCAGGTTGAATGCTTGATTGGGTAAATGATTTTAGCCTCCAATATTTTTAGCAGCTCCGCCTTCATCAATACTTCAATTTTAGGATTAACCGGTCTCTGCTTTTGTCTGAAGGGTTTCACCCCATCCTGTAGCTCAATGGTATGTTGTATCACATCTTTGTTATATCCCTTCAGATCATGGTAGCTCCAAGCAACAATGTTAGGAAATTCATGACACAAGTATTTGATTTGTTCTAACTCCTTGGGAGTACAATCTGTCCCAATATTTATAGATTTTTGGGGACTCAACTCCAGTTCAGTGTACTCCTTCTCATCTACTTTGATCCTACGCTTCTCTGCCCTATCATTTTGATCAAAAAGGCTTTCGAGCGTAATCAATCCTTTTGGGATATGATTATTCCTCAGTTGAATCAACCCTTTGGCTTCCTCCTCATCAAGCGTTCTCTCTTCCATAGTACTTGCTTCTCTTATCAAAAAATTTACAATCTGCTCGTCACTTTCGAACACTTGCCAATACATGTTCTTGTCCAGGACCGAAGGTCTATAAACTAACCTCACGGTCTTAGGTTTCCTCACTACATGTTCAATCGGAGAGAAGTTTGCACCAAGAGATGCTAAAATATCAACGTGCTTGTTCTGCTCCCATGAGATGGCTTGAATATTCAACGTTGTGTAAGCCTCAAATAGGTCCCAAAATTTGTTGCGGTATGCCTTGAGATAATGTTGCTTGGAGATGCACTTGTTCGTTACTTGATTTACAATCAATTCAGAGTCGCCAAAAATTTACAGCTGTTTAATTCCCAATTTTTTTGCTTTCTTCAAACCTAGGCACAATGCTTCATACTCGGCAACATTGTTAGTACAACTCTAGGTCAGCCGGTATGAATATGTTTTCTGTATGCCAGAGGGAGAAATAAGAACAATCCCTGCTCCCACACCATTTTTACATCTTGCTCCATCAAAATACATCTTCCATAATTGATCGGGCATAGAGTCTTGATCATGAGGCATCTTTACTTCAACCTCTTCGGGCTTTGTAATGGAGTAACAACCAATTTCGGTCTCCATCATAGCATTAAAATCGAGCATTGAAAACTCATCTTCTAAGCGAAGCTCATCCAGAACTTCATCCATCAAATCAGGTTCTTCCAATTCTTCAGTTACCATGTTGACAGAGTTTGTGGACTTTTCTTCTTCTTCCATCTTCTCTATATGAAAAGTAGAAGGCTTCTCATTGTAGATTCAGATTCTTTTCCCTTTGAAGGGAATCTCTAGGTGAGAATAATCCAGAGATAGGTAGCCTCCCAGCTTGGCAGTGAATTCTCGTGACAAACACATACTAAAATATGGCTCCAAATTGACCACAACTACTTCCTAAACTACTGTGATTTGAGGCATACTATGTAGCACAATGGGAATATTTTAACGGGAGAGACAAAATTCAAAAGTATATGAAGTTACAAAGAAACTATGATGAATATGACACTTTAGAACATTTGGAGAATAACAATGTCCAAAAATAAAGCAATCAAGAAATTAATACCCTATTTTTGTTTAATAGTTATTTTTTATTTAACATACATTGAAATATATATAGTGGACAATGGAGGGATGCATTTAAAAGAATGTGAAAATTATTGTTGGAAGTAGTATCTTGGATATGTCAATTTATCTATAGGGAAGAAAAGAGGGTGGAAGATAACAATAGAGGAAAATTGATATCCTAGGATAAAGTAGGAAGAAGAGGGGTATAAATAAAATCTATTATGAAAAGACAAGAAAAACAAGTGATGGAAGATATGCATAGATGTAGACTACTTGAGCTAGAAGTAGATTTTTTAGTGGTTCCTTATAAAATCCATATATAACTTATTAAAAATAATGCATGTTGTCTAGGTGCACGTAACCACGATTTTGTGCTAGAATTGGAGATACATACCCATACTCTGCCTTAATGATGTATCAGGTGCTCTAATAAACCGAAAAGACATGATCATATTTTGATAGTGCATATATGCTTCTAACATGTATTCCATTGCGCCTAGTGTAAACTCCCATACCATTACAACCATATACCTAAAGTTTAGAGGTCCTTGTCATGTATTCTATACATACACCTTATGTATGGTTGCATCCTTGCACCCATACCCCTTTGCATTAAGCATAGTAAAATACAGAGAAAATTAAATTTTCTAAGTTTAATCCATGCATAAAAAGACAACATAATTTTTTTTTTTTTTAAGCGAAAAACCCCTTACGGGGCCGCCTTGGTTGAGAGACCACGAACAGGGGGTTCTACACCATCAAAGTCACCCGGGAGTCGCACCCGACCCTGCCCGCAACAACATTATCAATTAGATTTTGGATACCCAATTCAACTTTTTGGTAGGGTGGAGATTTAAACCTGGGACCTCCCTTGGAGGATTGCCCTCTCCTCTCCAACTCACCTACAACACTGGTAAAAAAAAAAGACAACATAATAAAATACAAAGACAATACTCAATTTTTTTTCTAAGTTTAATCTACACATAGAAAGACAATAAAACTACATATTAAAAAATAATAAATAATATATAAATTTTTATAATAAGCAAAGTTATTACAAAGGCAAAAAAAATCAAATTGCATAATTTCATGAAATAAAATCATCTTAAGTGAATAAGTATTTATATTCATCAATTTTTAATGATAATTTTTTTTGTCACAAACTCATTTATACACATGCACACACAAGGTAAGTATTGTATTATTTTATTTTTGCTTATGTGCTTTGGTGCTTGTAATGCAACCATGTATGACTACATCATAAACAAATTCTAATTGTATTTATTTTATTAGTTTATGCCCTAAATTTATTCTTAATTGAATAATTTGACTTCATTCTACTAACTTCGATTAGGTTTTTAAAAATTTTAAACAAGAATTTAATAGCTAAGGCCATTTTAATCATATTTATTTATGAATCTTGTAAACATTTTCAATTTTACCAAATAAACAAATGTTTAGCATTTGCTAACAAGGGTTTTTAAGTGTATTTTTTTAGCATTTTAAAATTTTCTAACACATTGTTAATGTGAATTTAGAATTTTCGAAACAATTAGTATGCACTTTATATATTATGGATGTTATTTTGAAGTGGCATTACCTTCTATATATATATATATAAAAACTCTTGGGGGCTTGGTGTGATAGAGCCCGGGGGTTCTACACCGTCAAAGTTACCTGGGGGTCGCGCCCGGCCCTGCCCGCACCAAAATTATCAATTGGATTTTGGGTACCCAATTCAACATTTTGGTAGGGTGAAGATTCAAACCTGGGACCTCCCTTGGAGGATTGCCCTCTCCTCTCCAACTCACCTACAACACCTAGGTGTGGCATTACCTCTTATGAGGATAGAATTTTTTTCCTATATAATTTTAGTTTTTAATTGATTTGTTTTAGTCCATGAAGTTAAGGGTTGTTTTTCATAAGGTTTAGTGGTTCTATCTAAGCAATTGTTTAATCTTGCAATTTATGTGAGCTTTTTAACAGATAAGTCCAAATTTATTGATTTCACAAAAGCTCAAGTTTCATCATCAAATTTATGATATTGAATTCTTAATGAATCTTTAATTGGAATATTTTTTCCTTCAATAAGCTATGTGTGGCTTCTATTGGGGCCACTCCCATTATGAAAACAAAACATTACATTGCTCTCATTACATTTCTAACAAGTTAATTAAAGCATATCCAACTTTATCTTTCTATTAGAGATATTCTTCATTTGTCTTTCTATCAAAGATATTCTTCATCTTTCTCAAACTGATAAGTTTTCACAATCAACTCCTTTTATATCAAATGCCTCAAAAAAATTAAATTTTGTCAAGATGAAATTCTACATTGCAAATGGCTAAAATATTTTCTACCTAGCTTCTATATCCAAAAATATTTTGTCTATAACAACCTCATAATTTCTTAATACATTTTTTTAGGATTTTTCCCCTAATATTCCAAGATATTATTTTCATTGTTATTTTTTTTATTTTATTTGTGGGTTTAGCCCCACTTCTTGTTAACACTTGTGATATTTGCTTTTGTTTTCCCATATCAATATCTATTTGTGTTTCTTTTCTCTTTATTTTTGCTTCTTGGGTCTTCCTCTTTTTTTTCATTCCCAACAATACTTTCCTCTTCATGAATCTCTTCAATCTTCTCACATTGCTCATAGTAAGACTTATCATCTTTAGGTTTGCCTTGTTTTGAAGGATCTAAAGTGCAAGGAATAACCTCAAAAGCACAATCTTCTTTATGTTGCCCTGGAAACCCTAAAGTGCAAGGATGCTCTTCTGTAGCAATTACCTTCTTATTATGCCCTAAAAACCCTAAATTGTTATAGGTTTCCTCCAACCT
Organism: Wollemia nobilis; assembly: GCA_028583015.1. NCBI lineage: Eukaryota > Viridiplantae > Streptophyta > Pinopsida > Araucariales > Araucariaceae > Wollemia > Wollemia nobilis. Next base: position 37,684 of record JAQPPZ010005781.1, on the reverse strand, counting down.
AATTTCTATATTATTCTACTCTTGAAAACTTAAAGTGCAAGGGATAACATCTTCACCACTTTCACTTTATTACCTAAAGAGGATTCTATACTACTTGAGGAAAATGAAGATGATTTATTTGGAATAAACTTGACCTCTTTTGTTGTCTTTGTTTTAGGTTTTATCTCCACATCTTATTTTTCATCTTAAGTTCTTTCTAAACTTGTCAAATGATATTGTAGATAGGCTTTATTTACCTCTTCTTTTGGAGTGAAATATCCTTGATCTGATCTAGATTTTATTATTGTAAGATTTCTTTGCTTCGTCTTGAAGTTTATCTCATGACTAGAATTTATTGTCTCTTTCTTCATAGTTTTTACTTTGCAAACTCTTGTCATATGTCCAATCTCAAAACAATTGTGGCAACAATTGCAGTATTTTCATAATCTACTTGTTGATACCATTCTCTTGATTCATATTTAACCTTAATGGATTGTGGCAAAGGTTTTGAAATATCCATAGCAATACATAGTATATAGCATTCTTTCGCTCCCTAGTTGTTGGTCCTTCCTTAATAAATTCCCCTAGGGTATTTCCAATATTCTTCAAAACATCCTTATTTATAAGATGATATGGAAGTCCAAAAAGCCTAACCCACACTTGAAGATTCTTAAAAGTTTTCGTCTCAACAAAAAATTCATTCCATGATCTCAAATAAAGTGCATCTCTTCCCCTAAACCATGGGCCACCAACCATTATTTTATCCCTAATTTTTGAACTGGAAAAGATGATGAGGAAAAAGCTTTTAGGAAGAAAAGACAATAATTTGAATTCAATCCCTAGTTCCACTTGATCCAATTTTAAATCTCCAAAAACCCTAGCCATGATCTATGGAACTTACATATTAACCCTCTACTTTTAAGAACCATTATCATGCTCAATCATCTCATCCTTGATACTTACTTCTGGTGTAGCATCTGCTACCTAGATCGAACTTGCCATGTATTCACTCTTCTGCTTATCTCCAACTTGGGCCTCCATACTTTCAACTAGGGTATTTTGATTTCTAGCTAGGGCATCTTGACTTCCTATTAGGGCCTTCAAATATGACTTTCCTTCATAATAGTTAATGGGGCTCGCTCTTGGCTTGCACTCCCTTTTTTCTCACACTCGTTGCTACTCTTTTACCTCACACTTACTCCCAGCTTGCACTCCCTCTTGGCTCACAATTGCTTGTCTCTTATTTTTATTGGTGTTCCTTCACTTTAGCAATTTTTTTGAAACAATGTTCCACACATTCATGGTAAGGCTTTGAAGCATTGATGTACTATGGATGAACTTGCTACTCTTTTACCATGACTAAATCCCAGCTCACACTCCCTCTTAGTTTGCACTTCCTTTTGGCTCGCACTCTCTCTTGGCTTGCACTCTCTCCTGCCTCGCACTCACTCCCAGCTTGCACTCCTTCTTGACTCACACTTTCCCTTGTCTCTTCTATTTGTCGACGTTCCTTGGCTTTAACAATTTTTTGGAAAAAATATTCAACATATTCATGGTAAGGGTTTGAAGCATTAATGCACTCTAGATGAACCTATCGCTCTTCTACCATGACTTAATCTTGATTGGCACTCTCTCTTGGTTCACACTTTCTCTGATCTCATTTGCTCTCAACTTGCACACACACTCCTAGCTCACACTCACACTCGTTGCTGCACTTACTCCGACTCATGCTCACACTCACTTTTGGTTGCACTCACTTGCACTTGCTTTTGGTTGCACTTACTCACACTCACTTCCAATCGCACTCACTCCTGAATCACACTTGATTTCGGTTGCACTCACTCCTAACTCATGCTTGTACTCGTTGTTGCACTTACTCCTGCATTCTACTCACACTTGTTGCTACTCTTACTTCCAGTTCGTGATCACACTCAATATTGCACTTAATCCTGACTAGAGCTCTCACTTGTTGCTGCACTTACTCCTAGATCAAGCTCGCACTCGCTGCCACACTTACTCCTGGATTGCAATTGCACTCGCTCCGATAATTTTTTTATTGGAATATTGTTATTTGAACTAATTTGATTTTTTTTTGGGTTAATATTATAACATTTTTTAGACCAGTCTATTTAAAGTTATGAAACTTCAAATTTATGAAAAATGGTCCAAAATTCATTCTCTTATTTTAGTTTCTAATTTTTAGGTCTATCTTTATTTTCTTATTTTAATTGCCCTTGCTTGGCCATCATTATCACTTGTCTTTGTGAGAACTTGATAAAATGTTATTGACCCTAATTATAAAGACTCAAAATATTTTGTTTATTTATTTAATAAGTCTGAGTTCTTATAAATGTTTTTAAATGGAAGCACAAATGATAGATCTATAGCTCAATAAGCTTTTTCCTTGATTAGTAGATAAAATTTGACAAAACAAATTATCTTTCAATCGACATAACTTATACTTTATTTACTTTTATACATTAAATCCATATACATCAATGTGGATCTTGTTATTAAATATATCAATCTAAAATAAGTTATTTTAGTTTCTATATTTTGGGTCTATGTTTATTACTTATTTTAGTTGCACTTGCTCGATGTCATTATTGCTTGTCATTGTGAGAACTCAATAAAATGTTATTGCTCCTAATTATAAAGACTTAAAGTATTTTGTGAAATTTATTCTTTAATTACTAAGCCTAGGTTCTTATGAGCGTTTTTAAACAAAACCACATATGATAGACCTAAAACCCAATTAGCTTGTTTGTTGTGTTTTATCCTTGTTGGATAATTTTTGATAAACTATTTTCTTATTCAAGAGTAGTTTTACTTGGGTCCCCCACCCTTAACAAATCACAACTCTCTCCTTTAGAGCTTGAGAATTTACAAATAAATTCAATTCTTATCTCAATTGAGTTGCTATAGCTAGATACCTACATTTATTTTCATAATAAGTCTAAATTTTTATTTTCATTTTCTAGATCTTCAATTTTCTTTGTAAATACAAATATTTCAAAATTTAACATCTTTCTTCTTAACATTATCTTGGAGTAGCCTTTGCAATACCAAAACTCCACCTCTACTATCTATGCACTACATCTTAGTAGAATAATATTTCCAAAACATTATGCTATCACAACCCGCTTTACCAGATATGGATTGTTAGTTTCCTTCCTGAAGCATAAGTGTAACCACACGAACTATAATAAATAGTTTATATAAAAACACACTATAGTTATAAAATACAACAAATATTACAAATGGAAAATAAATCTTAATCGTTATTTGATTCAGATAGTCAACATTTCATTGTAAGCTAAACTTACTACCTCCTCTATCCATAGAAAAGAGAATTTAACACTATAAGGGTATTATAAGAACACGTTGCTTGTTGTTTGCATTAAAATTAGTTAACACATTTGGGATTTGTATGTATCAACCATTTGTACACCAAGTGTTTGATGGCAGTATCATGAATTAGATTTGTGGTAGCATTGGTAGAGTCCAACAGTAGCTAAGAGATCATGAGTTTCAACATAAACTCATTTTGTCGTTGTCGATCATCATTCAACTCTTGGGTTAGAATTTATATCAAAATAGAGCTTGGTGTAGAAAGCCATCATAACATTTTATTTATTTATTTTTTAAACAAAGGTAAAAGGAAAAGAAAGAATTCACTACAACAAAGAGCAAAGAGAATAAAGATTATTTAAAACCGTTACTTTTCACAAAAAATGTGGAAGAAAATGTTTTCAACTTAATTAATTTGCTATGCAACAAAGAAATAATCTGACTGTTGTAAGTGTTAAATATGGAACAATAAAGTGAATTCAACATGACACATCAAAATACATGCAATCTTTTCCTATGGCAAGAGACTAGCAAAAATAAAATGTTGGTTTGTAGGAAAAGACCCAACAAATTAGATCAGCAAATATAGAAACAACAATTTCCTAATATACTAGTAGCAAAGCAAAGAGGGCAAGGTGCTACAACCAATCTCAACTTGAATTTGAAAAAAATAACACTAAGCAAAAAATGGATCCCAAACAAGCAAGTATGTACCTGAAGACCTCAACTAGGCTTTAGTATCAAATGATATGTATCTATGGTAAATATCATAAGAGCTAATTATAAACATTTGAGAAGCAAATGAGAGAAGATATCTGCCAAAATTCACGATGCACACTCTTTATTAATGAGGCATAAATAGATTTGCAAAGATGAGGATGAAGGTTTACAAGCTACCCTTGAACTAGGCATGCCTAGACACATCAAAATTATCTAAACTTACATGCAGTTAGTGATCTATATATGTACATGTGCATGGACATCCAAACTAAGACTCGAGCTAGTAACTAAGATGAACTGGACATGCAAACTAGGATCTAGTTAGTAACTAAGATGAACTAGGCATGCAAACTAAAACTCTAATTACTTACTGATATAATTACAATGATGGAGATAACTAAGAATAAAGATCATTACCAATCTCATCAAGCATCCAAAAGTATGCATCTAAAAAATAAAAGTAAAAGGGGTGGAGGAAGATGATGAAAACAATAACTTCCAAAAAACACAACTACAGAATGCTTACCAGTGTGATTGAACTATGATGCCACCTATTCTACTTTGACCAATCTTGTATTCTACTAGGAAGAGTAATGTCTTGGTATATTGAAGTCATTCAAACTCCTGGTCACTTGCACTATGGTTTTCCAAAAGAGTTTGTTGAAGTCATTTTCACTTGGAATTTTTATGTAGGTTTTAGTTCGGTTCTATTATGCCTAGTTTATATTTTTGTATTTTTTGTAAGTAATAGTTGTCAAAGGATTTTGACAAAGTAAATTTGTATCTTAGGTATGGGACCTAAGTAAATAATCATCTTGAGTAAACAACTGCAAAAGATAACACTCCCTATGTTTAGACTACTGACTTACAAGGACTATAATATTGACAGGATAAGACAATTGCAAACAAGGGATACAAAGGTATTTACAATTAGAAACAAATTACCACACTTTTGTTCTCTTGAAATAAAAAAAAATCCACATCTTATATATGAATCTATAGTAACACTTTTTATTGCATTTCTAATTTTGTGCATCAATCTACTAGTTAGTTGTAGTACAACTTCATCTACTAAGTAGGCATAATAATGCAATATGTTTCAAGTTCAAGATTTTTGGTGAAAAAAATGCATTTGATGCTAAAAAAAGATTTATGCAATGCATGTTGCCCATGGTTTAGAATAGCATGTAATCCAAAACTTCAACTCTTGAAAGAAGTATTCTAATAAGGTTGACAAAAATTCCATTCAAAGCTACTAGTTGTCAAACTCCATGGTGTTAATCACAAATTAGAACACTATTAAGATCCTACAAAGATATGGAGAGTGTTGATTTAGTCGCGGATAGGGAGTAAGTCAATTGGTTGTATCTAATTCAAAGAAAAACCCATTCGTTACTTGGAAGGAAGAAGAAAACACTCCATGGATAAGCAGTACAACTGGGAACTACTCAATCAAGTGAGGCTACTCAATTATAATCAAGACATACCATCTAACTCCCAGTCCAAAATCTGGCATATATAGAAAATAAAGCTTCACAAAGGTAAACTCTTTACTCTGGCTTGTTTTCAATAGGAAAATTTTGTCATGGGACACAATGATTAAAATAATTTTCCCAAGAACTTCATGGTGTTGCCTATCAAAACAGTGAAGAAAATCCAACATACTTTATGATACATTGACAATAGGGTTAGGGCATATGGTCATGGATCTTTAACAGATTGGAGTTCTCTAGGGTTAACTTAGCTAGTATTCATCGCTTAGTGCTATGATGACCATATTTGGAAAGAATTGACTACTAAAAACAATTTGGAAAGAAGCAGCAGAAATTGCCATTTGATTAATCTCACACGAGAGGAACACAAGAATCTTCTCTAATAAATAGACAAAAGCAAAGAAGCCAATTATTAAAATTGAAACCTCAATCCAAGAGGTGGTTACAAACAAAAGCCCTCGGGAGTTGATGTTACCTTTAGAGAACAATATTATTTAACTAAAGGAGCCTCCCCCCTCTCCGCTAGTAGGATGAGTTCAAGCATATCAATTCTTGTGCTTGCCAATTGGTGAATTCTGAAACCAAACACATGAAGTGGAATTGCAATGAACCATCACATGGAAATATAGGTCTTGTAGGTGGTGGAGGGATGTTCAGATACAATTCAAGGAGGATAGAACTGGAATATACCTTATGAATCCTAAGAGGAACAAATAATGAAGCAAAAGCATATGTCAACATCACAGACTTTGTATTGTTGTGTTTGAAAATCTTGGAACTCTGAATATTGATACTACCTAGTTTTTGGTTCACCAGATCACGTTATGCTCCAAGCTTAAAGATTTTGGTGGGGGCATTTAAATTAGATAGCATGATGAATAAAGAGCTTTGAGTTAACCTTGAGTAAGCTTTGTGTTTAAAGTAAAAGTTTGACATAACATCAATTGAACTTGCCATAGGGAGGCCAATCAACCAACTGGCTATTACCCAATTGGGAAGATTAATGGAAGATAAGAAATATCAATTATTGGGTCCCATGAAACTGGATGATAAGATGGAGGGATATAATAGAAATAAGTGCTTCACCAATTACAAAAAACAGGAGAATTGAACCCTGGTTGCACAAGAATAATGCCCAAATGATTTGGTTTGCTTGTAATTCATCGGTTCCAATGCAAATTGCAATTGAAGATCTGATGAACCGCCATGCAAATGTAATCAATATCTTAGGATGCTTCAACAACGACTAAATGATTATGCTTATTTAAAATTATCAGATACCTTTTTCAACTTGCTTATGCTTATGCGTCTAGAGGAGGTCGTGGGCATAACCACCCGTTGTTGTCAGACAATGTATAGGACTAACATTTTACGAAACACCTATATAATAATTACCTAAGTGTAACAAACACCTACACAATTCTATGGTAGCATTCTCCATACATCATACTACGTACAAGGCTATTCTAAAAGTTAAATTTTTTGATATAATTCTAAGTGTATAGTGAAATTGTATGACAGTGAAACCTTTACGCAACAAAATGTCTCAAATACAAGAAAGTAACCACAAGGTCCAATTATGTTTCATTCCAAACAATTGACCACGGTTTGTGAAGCTACAAAACAATAACAATGTATAGTAAACTTAAAATATTAGAACAAAAGGAAATGATCTAAATATGACTAATACATCAGTCATAAAAGGATTCCAAAAAGATGAGGCCACTGAATACATGTAGTTTAAAGTTTAAACCTCTAGTGGGGAATATTAATAAAAACAAAGGGGTGACTTCTATAACCAAAACTAAACCAAGGATAAGAATTATGCTCACCTAGAAATAAAAGCATCATCGTTAACAAAGTCTTTTAATTTTTCCATCTGACAAGCACTAAACATCCAGTCACCAAGCAACTTGATAGTTACATGATTTGGAGTACAACCTTCTTTCTTCATATGGTCACATCAATGGATTAACCCTTTTCAAATCGTGTTTTACGGAGACCATGAAATAGTATGTTGTATGTGATGGTATTTGGGACCAAGATTTTTGCTCTCATCTCATCTAGAATGGAGAAAGTAGTATTGATTCTGCCTACTTTGCAAAAACAATCAATCAACATACTATATGTTGCAACATCTGGGGGAATCTCATCAACTTTCATGTTTTCAAAAAACCTCAAAGCCTCATTTATTTTCACAAGCCTTGCAATAGGCATAGATCAAACTAGTATACATGACCACATCAGGAGCAAAGCCTTCATCTACAATCTTATTCATCGGTTTATATGCATTGGGAAGATCACCTTTCTTACACAGACCATCAATGATTGTTGTGTACGTTACTTCATCAAGTTTCAATCCCCTCTTTTCCATTTTCCATTTCGCATTCATGTCTCGTGTTCTACAAAATGCATGAATCAAAATATTATATGATCATAAACAAAAATTAAACAAAGCATAGTAGTACTCAAAAAATGCAAACTAATTTCTAATTCACGAGATCGCTTATGAGCAAGTGAAGAGCATACTACTAGTGTTGTAGGCTTTCTAGTTCACCAGATCACGTAATGCGGCAAGGGAAGAACATAATACCAACAACAAAAGCGTGGCAAAAAAAAAGGAAAAATGTTAAATTTTATAAAAAACATGAGTTAGAAAAGGAACAAAAGACATGAGATTGAATTTTATTCCGATAAGAAGAAGTAATACAACATCAATACTTCGAACACGTTTCAACCTACATGTCTCATCAACAGAGTATGAGCTTTGAAGAGGTACAACCCCTTATTATAAATCCTAACTCTAGGGGGGAGCCAAAGAGTAATGCATGTGGGATAAAATAATACCCAAGAATTTAATACAAGACGTAGGTTTATAGACCAAGACAGTAAAAAACAATTGAAGCCCAAGCTCAACCCCCAATAAAAAGACCCACCCCAAGAAAAGTAAAAATGCATTAAAAAATGCAAAAGTACAAGGTGGGAAAGAGAGTCCCTTAAACAATTTTATTTTTACACATACAAGATTTGAGAGGTTTCTAATTCCTCCAACAAATGATTCCATGAGCAATGTGTTTGAGCTCCCTATCTTTTCTCCATATTTCGAATATTGGAGAGATAATATCTATGCTAATGCGGAGGTCTCTGGCAAAGCTGCAATTGTCCGATTTGAAAAGAAGTGGAACTATTTTTATTTTGGAACCATGTATGTGTGATGCTCGCTCCAAAACTCTAGCCAACAAGGAGGGCCTACTTTTGTCGTTAATCCTTGTATTTGCAGTTAGACTTATCCTGGGAACCTAATTTCTTGTTTCAATACAACTTAGAACCAAGAATTTCCAGGTGAAATACCCACATCAGTGGAGGAGGTTCATTCGAAGTGGTATCAAAGTCCTTTTCAAGGCATGATAAGCTTATGTTGTGAGAAATTCTTTTTTCTTTCAAGCTTAGGTCTATAGGTTAGAAACAGAGTTTTGGTCATTTTAAAAGATCACAAGGAGTTGTTGTTTTTGGCTAAGCTAGATTGCCCATCAAGCGTCAAGTGAAGTGAGATGTGTTCATACTCTAATATACAGGCCTTAGAAAACACCCATCCACGAATTTGAGCTTCCACATACCTTGTGTTTATCAAGAGACTATTATTAAAAACCTTGAGCCAAACCTTTAGCTGTAGGAATCCATTCAGCCGTGTAATTATCCATGGTGCACCAAGAACAACACTCAGGAAAATTACCCTCATGTACTGCAACAACAGTATATTAGAGGGCTATGGGAAGTCTACACACCTCATCCTAGATTACTTCCCTTTCCTGATTTTTATTTGAGTAGTTTCATAACTGCACTGGCCTTATCATTAGTAGCACAGGAAACCCAGATTTCAAAGGGCTAAATAGCTCAGTTTTGCTCAAAACGGTGTGATTATCCCAAAAAAGAAGAGCACAAAACAACCAAAGATAGTCATTTTGTGGTATAGCCCATTTCGATCATCTTTCTAAGGTGATCGTTTTGGTATATAACACCCATACACCTTTTTGGACCCTTAATAAAAATAGTAACCTGCTAAAAATGGCAATTTTATTTTTAGTAAATGCCACCAAAGACCAGAACTCAAGCAATGGATGCGAAAATGCACCAGATGGAGAAACAACTAAGCTGGATGTCATAAATGAACTTACTGCCTAGATGTCTACTCTCACTAGCATGGTTGCAAATTTCAAACATATACGGAACTCAATGAGCTAGGACATTGAAGGGCTTAAGCTTAAAAATTCAAATTGTGTTGACCATACTGAAAATAGCCCCAAAGGTCATAAAGGAATAACTATCGACAGTCATGAAACAACAAAGGCATGACTCTTAGACTCCCCAAAATAATTTTTCGATCCACAAAGTTGGTTAATCAAGGCCAAACAATGGTAAGAGTTGCATGAGACACCAATCAACAAACATATTTTTGTGGCTGCCTTTCATTTTGACCTTGAAGGACTCCATTGGTATCAATGGTTGCAAAAAGAAGTATCAAACCTTGGTTGGACACAATTCAAGAATGAACTCCTTGGCCCTTTTGGTACTTTTAAGTTTGAAGACTTTACTAGAGCCTTGACCAAGCTCTGATAGACAAGAATGTACCTAAATACATTGCAGCTTTCGAGAAGTTAGCCTATAGAACAAAAGGCCTTTTTGACATCTTTTTAAGAGTTGCTTTATCAGTGGCTTGAAGGATAAAACCGGAACTGAGGTGCAAATGCTCAAACCAACCACCTACATGATTGCAACAAGGTTGGCTAAACTGGCAGAAATTAAATGGAATGCCCAACGAAATGTCTCCAAACCCTCAACATTCCAAAAAAAAACTTTGCACCCACAAACATTAATGCTCCAAATACTCCAGTAGTAAAGAGGTTAACACCAAAGGTGATGGCGAATTGCAGAGCTAAGGGACTTTGTTATAACTATGATACATGCCAATATAAAAAAGGAGAAGCAATTCAAACACAAGGTCTACTTCAACCCTTAGCCATTCATGATTCATCATGGACAAATTTTTCCATGTACTTTATTGAAGGCGACCTCTATCAGGTGGGAAAGAGGATATCATGGTGGTGGTACACAGGTTGACTAAGTATGTTCACTTTTGCTCCTTAGGTCTTCCTTATACTATATGGACAGTGGCACAAATTTTATGGGTCAGATCTTTCGGCTCCATGGGATCCCTCACTCCATAGTCAATGACCGCGATAAGGTGTTTACCAATAAGTTTTTGGAGGAGCTCCACCGCATTCATGAGACAAAGCTAAAATGAAACATGTCTCATCATCCACAAATTGATGGTCAAACTGAGGTTGTCAACAAATGTTTGGAGACATACCTCTCATGCATTGTCTTTGGTTAACAATCCAAGTGGAACCAATGGCTTCCCTTAGCAAAGTGGTGGTACAACACTAATTTCCATACAACCACTAAAATGACTCCATATGAGGTAGTATATGGCCAATCACCCCTGACACTTAACTCTTACCTTCCATGCAGTTCATATGTTGCGGCAATTGATACAATCCTCACTAGCCAGTGGGAGATCTTAGCTACTTTGAAGCAAAACTTAGCAGGCACCCAACATCGAATGAAACAACAAGCTAATCAATACAAGACCAAGAGGGAGTTTGCAAAAGGTGACATGGTTTTTCTTTGTCTTCAACCCTAGAAGCAGGATGTCTTCGAAACAAAAGGGGCAACACAAGTTGGCGCCCAAGTTCTATGGGCCTTATAAGGTACTCCAACAGGTAGGGAAGGTTGCTTACAAATTAGAGCTACCAATGGCATCCAAGATCCACTTGGTTTTCTACATGTCTTGCCTAGAGAAGATGTGGGAAAACATACCCCAATACAGACAATCCTTCCAAAACTAGATGAAGGATCTATTCTTCTCAAGCCAAGAGCTATCCTTGATCGACGAACTTGACACCTTCATTCCCGCGACATCACTATAGTCCTTGTAAAGTGGCATGAGCTCCAACCAGAAGATGCCACATGAGAGCCATTGCAAGAAATCCAACAACGGTTTCAAACTTTTCAACTTTGAGGACAAAGCTTCTCAAAGGGGCGTGGCGTGTTACGTACACTACGAATGTAATCCATGTTGGCCTTTGTTATTTTACCATATGGCATATATAAAGGAGGCCACATGTCATATTAGGAATAGGTAAGAGAATATTGTCATAGAATAATATATGTAACTGTCATTAGAATATATAGTTAGGGAATATTGTCATAGAATAGTCAGGAAATATGCTTGTAAGCCTTATAAAAATGCAAGGATGTAACCTTCATGGGATACAAGAAGATTGGAATTCATTGCTAAGGAGGCTGCCCCCTAAAAGAGGCAAGCGATATCAATATAATTGCTCTTGTTCTGAGTTTCCATGTTTCACTTATTGAATGTTTGTGTTATTGGATATGCAAAATTAATCGTTCTTTTGTTGTTAGTTCTTGTAGTTGCAGTCAAACTTATCCTTGGAACATAATTTCTTGTCTCAGCACAACTTGAAACCAAGAATTTCCAGGTAAAATACTCACATCAGCAGAAGATGTTCATTCCATACAACAAATCTCAACTTGAGGCTGAGCAAAATGACATTCAGCAAGGTTGGATACCACGCAAGCGAGGATGTACTTGAAGACCTTATTCTGAGTTTCCATGTTTAACTTATTGAATGTTTGTGTTATTGGATATGCAATATTAATCCTTCTTTTGTTGTTAGTCCTTGTATTTGCAGTCAGACTTATCCTTGGAACATAATTTCTTTTCCTAGTACAATTTAAAACCAAGAATTTCCAGGTAAAATACTCACATCAGCAGAAGAAGTTCATTCTATACAACAAATCTCAACTTGAGGCTGAGCAAAATGACACTCAGCAAGGATGGACCCCATGCAAGTGAGGATGTACTTAAAGACCTCAACAAGGCTCTAGTACCAAATGAAATGTACCTATAGTAAAAATTATAAGAGCTGAAAACAGAAATTTGAGAAGCAAATGAGAGAAAATATTTGCCAAAACTGACAATGTACACTATTTATTAGTAAGGCATAAACAAATTTACAAAGATGAGGTTGAAGGTTTACAAGCCGCCCTTGAACTAGGCATGCATAGACACGTTAAATTTGTCTAACTTATATGCAGTTAGTGATCTATATATGTACATGTGTATGGACATGCAAACTAAGACTTGAGCTAGTAACTAAGATTAACTAGACATGCAAACTAGGATCTAGTTAGTAACTGAGATGAACAAGACATGCAACCTAAAACTCTAATTACTAACTGTGATAATTACAATGAAGAAGGAGACAACTATAGAATGCCTATCAGCATGATTAAATTCTGATGCTGCCTATTCTACTTTGACCAATCTTGTACTCTACTAGGAAGAGTAATGTCTTGGGATATTGAAGCCATTAGAACTCGTGGTCACTTGTACTATGGTTTTCGAAACAAAATTGTTGAAGCCATTTTGACTTGGAATTTTGATGTAGGTTTTAGATTGGTCCTATTATGCCTAGTTTATATTTTTGTATTTTCAATAAGTAATAGTTCTCAAAGGACTTTGACAAAGCAATTTGTACCTTATGTCTGGTAACTAAGAAAGAAACTTCATTCATATTCAATTTGCAAATCATCGTCTTGAGTAAACCACTACAAAAGATAATACTACCCAAGTTTAGACTACTGATTTGTATGGACTATAATGTTGACAGGATAAGACAGTTGCAAAAAAGGGGTACAAAGGTGGTCTTTACAATTAGAAACAACTGACCACACTTTCATTCTCTTGAAAATAAAAAAATCCACATCTGATAACACAACTGCCACCAATCTACACTAACACTCTATACTACAGTTTGCAATTTTTAATTTTGGGCATCAAACTACTACTTAGTTGTAGTACAACTTCATCTGCTGAGTAGGCATAATAATGCAATATGTTTCAAGTTCAAGCTTTTTGGTGAAAAAGAAAAGAAAAAGGTATATTTGACGCTGAAAAGAGATTTCTGCAATGCATGTTGCCTAAGAATAGCATGTAATCCAAAACATTAACTCTTGAAAGAAGTTTTCTAATTTGCTTTGACCAAAATACCATTCAAAGCTACTAGTTGTCAAACTCCATAGTGTCAATCACAAATTAGAACAATTTAAGATCCTAGAAAGATGTGGAGAACATTGATTTAGCCATGGATAGGGACTAAGTCAACTGGTTGTAGCAAATCCTTAAAGAAAGACCCATTCCTTACTTGGAAGAAGAAGACGCTCCATGGATAGGTAGTAAAACTGGGAACTACTCAATCAAGTGAGGCTACCCAATTCTAATCAAGACAAACCATCTAACTCCCTGCCCAAAATCTGGTATATGTAGAAAAGAAAGCTTGACAAAGGTAAACTCTTTCCTTTGGCTTGTTTTCAATAGGTAAAATTTTGTCACGGGACACTTTGATTAGAATCATCTTCCCAAGAGCTTCTTGGTGCTGCCTGTCAAAACAAAGAAGAGAATCCAACATACTTATTGAGATATTGATGATACGCTTAGGAGATCTGGTCATGGATCTTGAACGGATTGGAGTTCTCTTAGGTTAGCTCACCAAGTATTCATAGCTTAGTGCTATGATCACCAACATTTGGAAAGAATTACCTACTGAAAACAATTTGGAAAGGAGCAACAGAAATTGCCGTTTGATAAATATCATAGGAGAGGACCACAAGAATTTTCTCTAATAAATAGACAAAAGCAAAGAAGCCAGTTATTGAAAGTGAAACCTCAATCCAAGAGGTTGTTACAAACAAAAGCCCTCAAGAGTTGATGTTACCCCTGGAGAACAATATTATTTAACTAATGGAGCCTCCCCCTCATCGCTAGGAGGATGAGTTCTAGCATATCAATTCTTGCACCTGCCAATTGGCCGATCCTGAAGCCAAACAGATGAAGTGGAACCGTAATGAAGCATCACAGAGAACGTTCATTTAGTCATGGATAGTGAATAAGTCAACTGGTTGTAGCAAATCCTTAAAGAAAGACCCATTCCTTACTTGGAAGAAGATGTCACGCCGTGGATAGGCAGTAAAACTGGGAACTACTAAATCAAGTGAGGCTACTCAATTCTAATCAAGACAGACCATCTAACTCCCTGCCCAAAATCTGGCATATGTAGAAAAGAAAGCTTGACAAAAGTAAACTCTTTCCTCTGGCTTAGTGTCATCTTCCCAGGAGCTTCACGATGTTGCTTGTCAAAACAGGGAAGAGAATCCAACATACATTTTGATACATTGACAAATAGGCTTAGGAGATCTGGTCATGGATCTTGAATGGATCGGAGTTCTCTAAGTTTAGCCCAGCCAGTATTCATCGCTTAGTGCTATGATGACCAACATTTGGAAAGAATTACCTACTGAAAACAATTTGGAAAGCAGCAGCAGAAATTGACATTTGACAATCTCATAGGAGAGGAACACAAGAATCAATAGACAAAAGCAAAGATGCCGATTATTGACAAGAGGTTGTTATAGACAAAAGCCATCAAGAGTTGAGGTTAACCCTAGAGAACAATATTCTTTAACTAATGGAGCCTCCCCCTCACCGCTAGTAAAATAGTTCCAGCATATCAATTCTTGTGCTTGCCAATTGGTCAGTCCTGAAGCCAAACACATGAAGTGGAACTGCAATGAAGCATCACATGGAAATAATGGTCTTGTAGGTGGTGGAGGAATATTCAAATACAGTTCAAGGAGGATAGAAGTGGCATATGCCTTTTGAATCCTAAGAGGGACAAATAATGAAGCAACAGCATATGTCAAAATCACAGACTTTGTACTGCTGTGTTTGAAAATCTTGGAACTCTGAAAATAAAAAGGTATTTGAAGATTTTGGTGGAGGTATTTAAATCAGAAAGCATGATGAATAAAGAGCTTTGAGTTATTCTTGAGTAAGCTTTGCGTTTAAAGTCAAAGGTTGATGTAACATCAATTGAACTTGCCATAGGGAGGCCAATCAACCAGCTGACTATTACCTAACTGGGAAGATTCATGAAAGACAACAAACTATCAATTATTGGGCCCCATGAAACTGGATGATAAGATCCAGGGATATAATAGAAATAAGTTCTTCACTAATTACAGAAAACAGAAGAACTGAACCCTGGTTGAACAAGAATAATGCCAAAAAGATTTGGTCTGCTTGTAATTCATCGGTCTCGATGCAAATTGCAATCGCAGATCTGATGAACGGCCATGCAATTGTAATCAATATCTTAGGATGCTTCAACGACGACTAAATGCTTATGCTTATTTAAAATTGTCAGATGCCTTTTTCAACTTGCCTAACCTGAAAACAACTTTAAAAAACATAAGAGAGACTGTATAGCTTAGCTTGTGACCGTTTGATGTTAACAAAAGGTTGATTGTTTGAGCTCCCCAAACAAGAGATTGTTTCCTGAAGACCTAACTACAGGAAAATGGATAGACTATCTATGTTATAAGAAAACATTGGTTCAGTGCCTAGAGGAGGTCGTGGGCATAACTGCCCACTGCTGTCAGACAATGTCTAGGACTAAATTTTACGAAGCACCTATATAATAATTACCTCAGTGTAACAAACACCTACACAATTCTATAGTAGCATTCCCTATACATCATACTACGCATAAGGCTACTTTTAAAGTTTAACTTTTTTTATATAATTCTACATGTACAGGGAAATTGTATGACAGTGAAACTTTTACACAAAAAAATGTCTCCAATAAAGAAACCACAAGGTCCAATTATGTTTCATTCCAAACAATTGACCACGGTTTGTGAAGCTAGAAAACAATAACAATGTATAATAAACTTAAAAAGTTAGATCAAAGGAAAGGATCTAAATATGAGTAATACATCAGTCATAAAAGGATTCCAAAACGATGAGGCCGCTGAATACGTGTAGTTTAAACCTCTAGTGGGGAATATTAATATAAACAAAAGGGTGACTTCTATAACCAACACTAAACCAGGTATAAGAATTATGCTCACCTAGAAATAAAAGCATCATTATTACAAAGTCTTTCAATTTTCCATCTGACCAGCACTAAACATCTAGTCACTAAGCAACTTAACAGTTACATGATTTGGAGCACAGCCTTCTTTCTTCATCTGATCCATCAATAGATTAACCCTTTTCAAGTCATGTGTTCTGTGAAGACCATGAAATAGTATGTTGTGCTCTCATCTCATCTAGCATTGAGAAAGCAGTATCGATTTTGCCTGCCTTGCAAAAATAATCAATCAGCATACTATATGTTGCAACATGAGGGGGAATTTCATCAATTTTAATGTCTTCAGAAAGCCGCAAAGCTTCATTTATTTCACAAGCCTTGCAATGGTCATAGATCAAACTAGTATACATGACCACATCAGGAGCAAAGCCTTCATCTACAATCTTATTTATCAGTTTATATGCATTGAGAAGATCACCTTTTTCACACAGACCATCAATGATTGTTGTGTATGTTACTTCATCAGGTTTCAATCGCCTCTTTTCCAACTTCCATGTCCTGTTCATGTACCGTGTTCTATAGAATGCATGAATCGAAGTAGTATATGTTGTCACACTGAGAAGATATCAATGTGTAACATTTCAGAAAGAAATGTGCATGCTTCACTTATCTTGCTGACCTGGCATAACCATATACCAGGGTGGTGTAAACAGCAACATCTGGGGCAGAGTCTTATCTCACCGTCTCATTAAATAACGTCGGAGACTTTTCTACTTCCTTTGTTTCACATAGAATATGTGTCAAAGAATTATAAGTAATCACATTTGGCTGCAAACCAGTTTTGGACATATAAAGAAAAAATTTATGTGCCTTGTCCACCATACCATCTTTGCATAATCCATCAATAATTGTATTAAATGTCACTTCATTTGGAAAAAGGCCAATCTTCATCATTTGTGAAAACAAAATGCAGGCTTTGTCTATTTTGCCCGCCTTGCAGAGGCCATCAATTAGTTTGTTATACGTAACAGTAACTAGAGAGCAATTAGCTCCCCTCATTTCGACTACTAGTCTGAAAGCTTCATCTACTCTTCCCACCTTGCAGAGACCATCAATTAGTGTGGTATATGTAACACTATCTGGAGAGCAATTAGCATCTCTCATTTTGGCTACTAAGATGAAAGCTTCCTCTACTCTGCCCACCTTGCAGAGACCTGAGCAATTGGTTCTCATTTATGTACTAGTTGAAAGTGTATTTAGAGACCATAATTAGTGTATATTTTAGAGAGCAATTAGCATCCCTCATTTCCGCTACTAGTCTGAAAGCGTCGTCTACTCTACCCCCCTTGCAGAGACCATCAATTAGTGTGTTGTATGTAACAATATTTGGAGAGCAATTAGCATCCCTCATTTCCGCTACTAGTCTGAAAGCGTCGTCTACTCTACCCGCCTTGCAGAGACCATCAATTAGTGTGCTATATGTAACAATATTTGGAGAGCAATTAGCATCCTTCATTTCCGCTACTAGTCTGAAAGCTTCGTCTACTCTGCCCGCCTTGCAGAGACCATCAATTAGTGTGTTGTATGTAACAATATTTGGAGACCAATTAGCATCCCTCATTTCCGCTACTAGCTTGAAAGCTTCATCTATTCTTCCTGCCTTTGAGAGACCATCAATTAGTGTGCTATATGTAACAGTATCTGGAGAGCAATTAGCATCCTTCATTTCTGCTACTAGTTTAAAAGCTTCGTCTACTCTGCCCGCCTTGCAGAGACCATCAATTAATATGCTATATGTAACAGTATCTGGAGAGCAATTAACGCCACTCATTTCTTCTACTAGTTTGTAAGCTTCATCCACTCTGCCCACCTTGCAGAGACCATCAATTAGTGTGCTATATGAAAAAGTATTTGGACGACAACCAACATGTCTCATTCGATAAATAAGCCCATGTGCCTCTTGAATATGACCGCATTTACACAAGGCTTTCATCAAGGTGGTATATGTTACAACAGTTGGAACAATCCTCATCTCATACATTTGAGCAAGGAGAAAATTTATTCTACGAAAATCACCACGGTGCCCGAGACCATTCAAAAGGACGTTGAAGGTTTTCCCATTAAGACAAAGCCCTTTGCCTTTGGCTGAAAGGAAAAGCGCCCAGGCCTCATCCGTCTTCCCCGATTTACAGAGGTCAGTCATGCGTTGAAAAAATCGTATAACATCACCATTCTCTTTTACATGCGATGTATGTTGACGAAGAGGAAATCGTGTACAGAGAGGGAGGGCATTCACTTTTAGGAATGAAAACGAGGGCGTTGATGTTACCTGTTTCAGAACTTTGTGCACCGACTCCATCTTTATCTTTGTTGAGGATCGAATACTGCAAATTGCGAAACCCTAAACCGTAACCTGGGCTGAGCGGACGAAGAGTGGTGAAAGATATTATAGCCCCTTCTCTGCCATTCATTACATCTGTTGTAAGGGTAACAATTAAACAAATTTTATCATACTAAGCAGATGTGTGCCACAATTTATGCAGAGGTTATGAGAAACCCTAAAGAAGACGATGGTCAATAACTTAACCTTCTAGCTAATTTGGTGTTTGAGTTGATTAAGACTGCTTTGGTTTTGTAAGGGTTCTTCAAGTTCGCTGAACTCGATTACTTCAAGTAGGAAAAAGGAGTAGGATTTTAGCCTTGTCAAAGGCAGGTTACAACTTTAAAAATATATATATATATTTTTAATTTAATATAATTTTATTAAAAAATAATATTTTTAATTTATTTTTAATATAAATCTATAAGGTAAGATAAGTGATTTTTTTATAGTGTATTAAAATTAAAATTCCAGGAGATGGTGAGGGAAGAAAGTAGAGAGGGGAGGGCTCTTGTCCCTCCCCTGCTCCCCCTCCCATGGCTCCTGGTTCCTGCCCAGTCCCTGGCTCAACCCAGGTCATCCCTCCCGGGGAGTGGTTGTTTGCAGATGATCTCCTCGGGGGAGATCCTTCTCCACTATCTGCGCCCCTCCCGGTCGGCTAGGGTTTCCTTGGTTGTTTTTTCGGACTGGTGCTTCCCAAGGATCCCTGTTTGGTTGGGGATCCCTTCCCTTTTTCCCTCAGGCTTCCCCCTGGGGTTTTTTGTAGGTTATTCGCATGGATTTGGTCCCCTGCGTTTCTCGATGCGGTGGAGGTGACGATTTAGGGTTTGGACAGCTTCCCCCTTTTTCTTGTGAATCCTCGGTGGGCTCTGTGCTTGGACGGGATTCTTGGTCCCTCGGCGGGCTCTGTGCTTGGACGGGATTCTTGGTCCCTGCTGCTGGGATCCTCTTTTGTTTTCCCGAGGCGGGTTCCTTGTGGTGCAACTCTCTGGTCACTTCTTGATGGGCTAGATCCTCTCTGTGCTGGCTGTCGGCTTCCTGCGGGATGGCTCTCGTGGACGAATGTTTTACCGGTGGGCGGGATGGTTTCTCCACAAGGCGGGATCGCCAAATCCGCCGGTTTTCCGCGAGGCGGGATCCTTTCTTTCTCTTTGGTTTCCTAGATGGCGGGATTTCCCTCGTTGCTTCCGCTAGGCGGGACCGTTTGTGGTGGTTTTGACTACTTCCGCGAGGCGGGATTTTATTGTAACGATTTTTCTCGTGCTTCTCGTCGGGTGGGATCTTCTCGATGGTGGTTTTTGGCTCCTCTCAGGCGGGATCTCCAAAACTACTTTCTTTCTTATTTGTTTGTTTCCCGCTAAGAGGGATTGTTTCATGCTTCTTTATCACCAGGCGGGATTTCTGTTTTGGTGTTCAGTTTCAAGGGATTGATGCCCTAGGCCCATTGCTTATGTAATCAGGTTTTGGGATCCTTGTTAAAACCCGCTATAAATACAAACACTTATAACTATCAAAAAAAAAAAATTAAAATTCCAACTACATTAATAATACCTAGGTTTTGGTTTGAATCTTAAATCTTTTAAAAAGAAGTCAAAGTCCTAACCACTTCCAATTGAGTGAGACTATAATGTTTAATTAAATGATATTAACTCATCATTTTTTTTTAAATTTGGTTATTGTTATGAACCTCACTACACCTTATGATAGTCTCTTCCCAACTATGACTCCTCCTAAAAACTCATTAATTTGTGTCTCTTCCAACCATGACTCCTCCTAAAAACTCATTAATTTTTAAAAAAGATATCAAAATTTAGATCTTGTAAAATAGTATATGCATAATTGTTAAACTATTATAATACTATGTGGTGTAATACAAGCCAAACTATTTCAATTCCGTGTAACCCATTAAAAACAAATTTAAAAAATTAATGTTTTTGCTTTTCTAAACCGTATTAGGGTTAGTGTGTACTCTACAAGGGTGTGATTATTCCGCCTACCCACTTTTTGATTGTAAAAGCCTTTTAATTTTTAATTAGTTAAATAGTCTTTTTCATTAATAAAAAAAATTAAAAAATAATAATGTTTAACTTTTTTTTATTTTTTTATATATTTTTTCTTCTGAGTAATACTTCTTATACACATCTACCTTGGGGATTTTTTTATAGTTTGATAAGAGAGTATATTTTTTCAAGGAGTTTGCATAAGCTTTTATAAAGGAGGGTCTTGATGTTCTCATTGATTTTTTTTGTTAAATACTTTTAACACAAGCATATAATTTAGGTGTACAACAGAGTCATCCAACTTAGGTCTCCATAATATGAACCTAAAGCCTTTACGAATACATTGTCTCTTATTTTGATCTTACTTAAATAAGATTATGAACTCATTGATATGGTTTGGAGAAAAAAAATTCTTTGAATGATTTGATATATTTTATTAATATAAAGATAATATTAACTTATGTTATATGTAATTTAATAATTTTAAGTGCGAGTAAATTAATAATTTTAAGTGCAAGTAAGATGAAGTAATATTCTACACAACAATATGAATGCAACTGCAAATGAATGTAATCAATTAAATGTTTGCCACTTTAGGAGGGTTAAGTCTTTCGCCATTAAAGAGGGCTTAGTCTTTGTGATTACGCAAATGATATAGAAGATGAAAAAATGATGAAATAATAAATCAACCTATACTATATTTAATGATAAATCAATAAATTAATTATCACTTGGAAATATAGTCGACTTGGCTATATTGGTATTGTAACATGGCTCCCCTCCTCAGAAAGCTTTGTCCTCAAAGTTGAAAATATCTCCAGGTTACTTTCTATTTCCCATGTAGCATCTTCTACTAGTGGGTCCTGCCACTTGATTAGAAATTCTTTGATGTGACGGGATCAAAGAATGCGTGATATGCTCTGCAAAATTGCTTTTGGCTAGAGATATATACGTCTTTCTTCATCAAGTAATGGCAGTTCTGAATGAGAGTGTACTTTTTGTCTGATCACCTTCTTGAGACAGGAAACATGAAATACTGGATGTATACGGGGTGAGGGAGGAAGTTCTAGTTGATATGCCACTTCGCCTATGCGGCGCACTATCTTGTAAGGACCATAAAATATTGGAGTCAACTTTTGATTGGTCTTAATCTTTAATGACAGTTGTTTGTAGGGTTGCAGACGCAGGAACACCATAAAACCTGTATTAAATTTTCTTTCGAAACAGTGTGTGTCTTGTTGTTACTTCATGCGATTTTATGCTTAGACCAAATTATCTTTGAGAATGTTGAGCATTGACTGTCGATGTTGGAACCAATCATCTACTTGGGCCACTTTGGAAGAACCTGGAACATAATTTGCTATTGTTGGTGGTTTTACTCCATACAATGCTTTGAATGGAGATATCTTGATGGAATAATGGTACGAAGTGTTGTACCACCATTTTGCTAAAGAAAGCCAATGACTCCATTGATATTGTTTATCTTGAGAAAAACATCCTATACAAATACCCAAACATTTGTTAACTATTTCAGTTTGGCCATCTATTTGAGGATGGTATGCAGAAGATATATTTAACTTGGTACCACTAAGACGAAATAATTCTTTCCAAAAATTGTTAGTAAACATGGGATCACAATCACTTACAATATTTTTGGGTATTCCATGCAACTTGAAAATTGAGTCCATAAATACCTTAGCCACTTTGCTTGCTGAAAATGGATGTTGTAGAGCATTGAAGTGAGCATATTTGGAGAGGCGATCCACAACCACAAAAATTACTGTTTTACCTTTCGATTTAGGAAGACCTTCAATGAAATCCATTGAAATATGTTCCCATTGGCGATTCAAGATAGGTAGTGGTTGAAGCAGTCCTGGAGATTTGATTGTTTCACCCTTATTACGCTGACATACTTCACATTCGACCACCCATGTTTTGACCTCAGATTTCAATCCCTTCCAGTAAAAATATTGCTTTACCCGTAGATATGTCTTCAAAAAATGAAATGTCCTGCTGATAGAGAAGCATGCGATTCTTCCAGAATTATGGATTTGATGGTAGAGTTGTGCAGAATGTAAATATGATTATTTCTTCTTAATACCTTGTCATCATATGAAAAATAAGGATGCTTGGATGATCCTAGCATCAAATATTGAATTATTTGGGTCATTTATGTATTTGACAACCATTCCTCTTAGAGCTGAGAAACCCATTGGGAACAAGGACCTAAAATAGCATTGATAACCACTTATTCTTCATATTTACGAGATAACGCATCTGCTACCACATTTTCTTTCCCTTTATTATACTCGATAACAAAATCATATCCTAATAATTTTGCTAACCACTTATTTTGCTCTAGATAAGAAAATCGTTGTTCTAGAAAATGCTTGAGACTATTATGATCTGTTTTTATAATAAAGCAGCTACTAATTAAGTAGTGTCTCTATTTTTCAACCGCGTGTAGAATAGACAAACATTTCTTTCTCATACGTGGACCTTTCCAAATTCTTACCCAAAATTTATTTACTCTCGAATACCAAGGGATGCCCTTCCTGCATTAGTATTACCCCAATACCTGTTATCGAAGCATCACATTCAATCACAAATGGTTTGTGAAAATCTGGTGTTGCCAAAACTGGAGTAGTACACATTGCTTCCTTGAGAGCCATGAATGCTTGAGTGGTTGCATCAAACCAATGAAAAGCAGCCTTCTTTGTGAGAGTTGTGAGAGGAGCTACAGTTTTACCATAATTGCGTATAAAATTGCGATAGTAACCGGTAAGACCCAAAAAAACACAAATTTTCTTGATGGTTTTAGGTAAAGGCCAGTCCTGAATGGCCTTAATCTTATTAGGATCCACTTTAACACCTTCATGAGAAACGATATTACCCAAATACTCAACTTCTTGAATGCCAAAAGAGCATTTGGAGCGTTTGACAAAATGTTTTTCCTTATGTAATATATGAAGAACCTTTCCTACATGCATCAAATGATCCTTCTATGTTTTACTATATACTAGAATGTCATTGAAGAAGACTAAGACAAATTTGTGAATGAATGGATGAAATACATGGTTCATGAGACTTTGGAATGTGGATGGGGCATTAGTGAGACCAAAAGGCATGACTAAGAATTCATAGTGACCTTCATGAGTACGAAAGGCAGTTTTAGGAATGTCCTCATCCCTTACTTTGATTTTATGAAAACCTGAGCGTAAATCCAATTTTGTGAAAAATTTTGCACCATGCAATTCATCTAATAAATCATCTATGATAGGAATAGGGAACTTATCCTTGATGGTGATTTTATTGAGAGGACAAAAATCAGGACACATATACCAAAAATTATCCTTACGACGGGCCAAAACCACTAGTGAAGAATAAGGACTAGTGCTATGACGAATGACTTAGTGTTATAAAAGTTCTTGGACAATTTTTTCAATTTCTATTTTTTGAGGTTGAGGGTATTGATAAGGACAAACATTAGGAAGAAGGCTTCCTGAAACAAGGTGTATTGCATGGTCATGAGATCGTTTGGGAGGTAGTCCCTTTGATTCTTGGAAAACTTCATCATAGTTAGCCACAATATCTTGAAGATCCTTTGAGTGAATTTCAAGAATATCCTGTGCTTGCTTTTCCAAATAATTGATTTGAGCTATGAATCCATAACCCCCTTTTCTTAATATTTTTTCCATGTTGTGAGAACTCACTACCTTTAATGGAGGAGTTGGAATTCCTTGGAGGTGAATTGTCCTTCCATTTTCTTTCCATTCCACAAATAATTTTTTGAAATTAAAACTAACAGTGTCCAATTGTTCTAACCATTCAACTTCCAAAACAACGTTTGAATTCCCTAAACTCATAACAAAGAGAGTTCCATGCCAAGTATAACTTTCCATTTGTATTAAAATCGAAGAAGTTCTACCAATACATTGAGCATTTTCTCCATTTGTAACTAAAACGTGAAACTTATCTTGATTGGAGGAGTTAATGTGTAAGTTCAATGCCTTAGCAGTTTTAAGGTCAATAAAATTATAAGTACTACCTAAATTGATCAGCATATTTTATCCTATTTTGTCGAATGAATCCTGGTACCTTGATTGTATGGTGAGTTGTTAATCCCATAAGAGAATTACTAAAATAGCCATAGTGTCTTCATCTCATGTTGCTTCATTATGATCCAATTGCTCTTCGGGCATAGGTGATTCTTGTGGAATGATATCCTCTGCTTCCTCCTCATCTTCTCTATTATCATATTCTATTTGAAATTTTTATCTTGGTACACATTCTTGATCTTTTGGATGAGTTTATGACATTTATAGCAATAATATCTTGATGGTTGGTCATTTCTACGAAAGGAATTGTTGCGATATTGAGGATGATTATAGGAGTCACGTCTGAAAGATGACAAATTTTGCACCTTTTTCTTAGCCAGCTTAGAAATTCTTATAATGTCATCCAAAGAGTAAGGATCTTGTAAGTCAACTTCAATTTTAATATTCTCTTTCAACCCATGTCAAAAGGTCGACACCACCACATCGGTTTATAAATATCCTGTATAAGCAAGAAGACTTGTGAATTTTGAAACATAATCTCTTACTGAGCCAATTTTTTTAAGTGCTAATAGATGAACTATGTATGAGGACGAAGTACCTTCATCAAATCTTTTGAGAAAAAACTTCTTGAATTCAGGCCATTAGAAGGGGTCTATTATGTTGATGTTTTTGCCAAGTGAACCATTGGTAAGCCTTAGTACCTGGTTTAGAGGAGGCATAAGGAACTTTTTTCAGATTTAGGCACATGATAAAGTTGTAAGATACCTTCCATTTTAGCTATC
Organism: Wollemia nobilis; assembly: GCA_028583015.1. Taxonomy (NCBI): domain Eukaryota; kingdom Viridiplantae; phylum Streptophyta; class Pinopsida; order Araucariales; family Araucariaceae; genus Wollemia; species Wollemia nobilis. Next base: position 11,906 of record JAQPPZ010005781.1, on the reverse strand, counting down.
CAACCTCATGGATCACTACCCTCAAATGTAGGCTTATCAACACGTGGAATATTAACACATGTATACCATCTTGCTTGTTGATAAACTTCCTCTGTATCCCGATCCTCAGTATCACTTTGTTTATGGTAGTTATGTGGGGAATGAGGAGCTTCTTGGTTATGTTTCTTCAATAATTGTTCTAGCATCAAAGTTATGTTGCTCATACTAGTCATTAGTTGAGTTAGACCTGCTTGGATGTTTTGGTTACTTACATTGGTATTTTTCATTTCCTCATGTGTGAGATTTTAATTGGTTGAGTTGGAAGGGGCCATGGGGTTAATAGTAGGATGGTTGGAATCAAAGTTGTTAATGCGTAAAGGAGAGTTGTATTGGGTACCTTTATTTTGTGGAGATCTTCTTGGTGAATTAGAAAGTCCTTCGTTTGTATTATCTATGCTAGATAATCATCCATTTGGTCCTTTAGTCCACCTACAACTTATGCACTTGCTTTATAAATTTAGCAAAAAGCTGAATCAAGTTTGACCAAAAATTTTGAAATAGGTTGAATAAAAAATGGGTGATGTCTTGCAAAAAAAATTATTTTTGTCAAATTTCTCTCCCACTGTTAAACCTAATTTCGCTCCCACTATGAAACCTTCGCTCCAACTACAAAGTTAATTTGGTTATAATATCCCAATGGCTAGTTTCTAAAACTAATTTGAATTTGAATGTCAATGGGTAGTTCAAACATGCTGTCAATGGCTAGTGCAGATACAACATCTAGTTCGAACATGCTCTCAACAACTAGTTTGGATAGTTCAAACACAACGACTAGTTCAAACATGCTATCAACGACTAGTTTGGATAGTTTGAACACAACGACTAGTTCGAACATGTTATCAACAACTAGTTCGGATAGTTCAAACACAACAACTAGTTCAAATACAGCTCACGAAGAGGTGACAAGATAAGAGATGAAATTCAGGACACATCAAACGAATATGTGACAAGAGAAGGGATGAACGTGCTTAGAATATGACAACACACGAGCAAACGCAGTGCACAAAATATGACAATGAATAAGATACGGGATGCACTGAATGGATAGGTGACAAGACAAGATACGAACACACAAAATATGACAACGCATGAGCGAACACAATGCATAGAATACGACAACAATACGAGCGAACACAATGCACTACGAGGGACACGACGACAAGGGGCAGGACACACCAAAGGATATAGACGACATAAGCTGTCTCAAACAAACTATGACAAGGAGACACATCGTTGGACAATTACTCTATTGCTCGAAATTGAATATAAAGGGCCTTTCGCTTATTCCTGCTTGAATGTGGGACAAACACTTTTCTTACGCTACATTTTTTATTATTTTTTTAAACAAACCTTATAAAAATTAAGTTATAATCATACCTTAAATCTGATTGGTCATTTGAGGAGTTTGATTTAATCACTAAAATATTGATTTCCTTCCTGATTCGTTTTACTCACGTGTATTTTGATCTATCTTTTAAACTGATTAATCACTTGATTTTCGTGACAAAGAGTTAAGGAGGACACGTTTAATTTTATCTGTTTCGGACAAACAACATGCGATGTGTGTGTTAATTAAACTGGAAGATCTTCCTTTGTAATTGCATATTAATCCCATGCAACGCAATCGCTAATGAAGCCACCTTCTTCGGTCAACTTGCAAACGTTTGAATGTTATGGTATTATGACAAAAATTGATTTATTCATTATGTACAAGTGCATAAATAGCAACAAAACAACTGAAAGATAAGTTGAGTCATGTCAGCAGTACTGATATGTCGAGTCACGTCAAAAAGAGGTGTCGACAGATCCTATCGGCAAGATGTGTCGACAGAAAAACTAGAACATTAGGAAAAATAAAATATAATCCTAAAGTATAACAATAAATTAAACCTCATCATTCATCCCAACAAAAGAAGCATTGGACTCCAATGCTTTCAACAAAGAGGGAAAATCTCAGGATATATGGTGAGCAGAAATCCAGCGAGCCTGATGCGAAAGCTGGCCACGACGGGCCACCAGATAAGAAGTAGAAGTACCCTACCCTATCTATCGAGTCTTCGTATCAAAGAGTGTATCAGTGTGGAGCGGAAGCTATGCATCTGGAACCACAACAACAAGATGATTGATAACTGGATAAGATTCTAAGGTAGAATCATAGTATAGCTTCAGGATATCCACATTAACAACGTCATGAATGCCAATATGAGCCGAAAGATCTAGGTGAAAGGTATTCTCAGAAATTTGCTAAACAATGGTGTATGACCCATAATTAAGAGGTTTGATCTTGCTATGAGTCTTGTTCGCAAAACACCGTTTATCCAGATAAAACCAAATTTCATCACCAACTTGAAAGTGATGAGGGGTGCGATGTCTGTCCATCTGTTGTCTCTATTTCTATTGAGTTTTCTGAAGAATCTGAACCACCTTAGTCTAAATACTTTGAAAATGTTGTATAAAAGAGTTGGCCTTATCTTACTCCTTCTAAATGTGCAAGGTAGCAGGAGAGGGCAAAGACAAGGGCAACTTGTGTGGAGCCAATGGCTGAAATCCAAAACAAGCCCCAAAGGAGAATGTCCTATCGAACTGTGAATAACTCTATTGTAGGCATGCTCGATGTGAGTGAGGTTCAAATCCCACTTGGCAAGAGTGGAGTGATGGTAGATCCTCAAACTCTGAATAAGAGTACGATTAACTATCTCTGTCTACCCATCAAACTGTGGGTGATAAGCAGTAGAGAAGTTAAGGGATATTCCCAAGATCTTCCAAAGAGATCTCCAAAAGTGACCCACAAAATGCGAGTCACGATAAAAAAAATGTTAGTTGGAAGACCAAATGAATGCCATACTGTCTCAAAGAGGAGATAGGCTAAATCCTGTGTAGAAATTGTCTTACGACATGGAATAAACTTGGCCATCTTACTAAATTTGTCCACAATCATAAATACATAATTGTGCTATCTAACTGTCATCGAAAAACCACTCAAAAGGTCCATGGAAATGCTTTCCCAAGGATGAGAAGGAATGGATAAAGGCATGCTCATACCCAATTTCCTATTGGTGGATTTAGAAATGTTACATACAACACATTATCGTAGGAACTGAAGAATATCTCATTGCATGTAACGCCAAAAGAAGAATCTCTAAAGGTGATGAAGAGTTTTCTGCTTGTCAAAATGACCTCCATAGAGAGTAGAATGAGCCTCTTTTAAAAGAGACTCCATGTGCTCACGGGGTACACATAGTTTTTCCAATTTATACAACATGCCATCCTTAAGATGAAAGTCTTGAAGAGCTCTCAAATTGGAAGTAGAAGGATGTGAAAGCTACTGAAAAGCTGAGCCAAAATTAGGATCCGAAGAATACTGTATGGGCCAAGTTTGAAAGCTAATATGGGATGTGGTCACAACAGTCAAAGCAAGGGTTGAAGGTGGACAACTCAAACAATATGCTACTATATTATTCTGTCCTTTCTTGTACTTGATTACCAAATGGAATTATTGCAACTATGATGCCCACTTCATGTGTCAAGCCTCTTCAATTTTTGTTTGAGATTGAAGAAACTTAAGTGGCATATGATCTGTGTGAACTACTATTTTCTTTCCCAGAAGATAGCACCTCCAATACTTAATGGCCTAAACCAAAGCATACAACTCTATCATATGTAGAATAATTCTTCTTTACCTCTGAAAATGTTTCAGAATGACAGGCCACTAAAATGGCCATTCTATTTTAGCATGGCTCCAAGTGCAAACTGTGATGCATTTGTTTCAATCTCGAAAGGATGAACAAGATCTAGCAGAACAAGAACAATTGCAGTACACAATTTATGTTTCAATGTGTCAAAGGCCTTTTGTTGATCCTTTGTCCACTAAAACTCAATTTTCATCTTTGTCAGATGATGTAAGAGAGCGGCTATTGTGGAATATCCTACAATAAATTTATGATAGAAATTAGCAAGCCCAAGAAAACTCCTTAACTCTGTGACAGAAGTAGGAGTTGTACATTTGATAATGACTTCAACTTTAGTAGGATCCACTTGAACCCCTTTATCACTGATTACAAAACCAAGATAGGTAATGGAATTTTTCCCAAAAGAACACTTAGGAAGATTGACATACAATTGGTTCTTCTAAAGAGTTTGAAGAACAGAATCTAAGTGCTCTAAATGACTTCTCCATGTAGGAGAGAATACAAGGATGTCATCAAGATAGATGATTACAAATTGATCTAAACAATATCTGAATACTTCATTCATTAGCTACATAAATGTGGCAGGAGCATTTGTCAGACCAAATGGCATGACCCACTCAAAAAGTCCCATTTTGGTTTTGAATGTTGTTTTCCAAGTGTCTTAAGCATGAATCTTGACTTGATGATAACCACTTTTGAGATCGATCTTGGAGAAAATCTTAGCTCCTTGAATCTGATCCAAGAGATCATCAATCCGTGGAAGCAGGTATCTATTTTTTATTGTTATTTTGTTTAGTGCCCTAAAATCAATGCATAGCCTCCATGTACCATATTTCTTCAATACAAGCAATATAGAAGAAGCACAAGGAGAAGTGCTAGGTTTTATGAAACCTTTAGCTAACAAATCATGAATTTACCTCTTAATTTCATCCATTTGCACTATTGATTGTCTATACATTGAAACATTAGGAAGAGGGGCAACAAGAACAATCTCAATGTTGTGATTAATCTGTCATTCAGGTGGAAGGCTGGAAGGTTCCTTGAAAATACCAGAATATGATTGAAGCAATGAATTTACTGAAGAGTGCCTGACATGTGAATTCTTAGGTGCTTGAGTTCCTTCATTAAGTGGCATGATGAAGATGAGTGCTAGTTCCTTTGCTTTATTAACAACTTTCCTTTATTATCTACAACTTAACATCAAATTTTGTGGTGTTTGTTGTGTGCTTCTGATTATGTAAGCCTTATAATTTTTGTGCAAAGTGAATTTGTTCTTGTACCCATCATGAATAGACCTTCTATCATACTGATAAGGTCGCCCAAGCAATAAACCACAACATTCCATGGGAGTTACATCACACACCACAATATCCATAAAATTAGGACTGAAAGCAAAATTCACAATGCATGTGTGTGTGATGTTGGATGAAATCTCATTATCCTTCCATCCCAAAGGATAAGGATGAGGATGGGGAGTCATTGGCAGCTTTAGTTTGTCGATGACGAATCTCGCGATCAAATTATTTTACGAGCCACTATCGATGATACAATTAATCACAAAGGTGCCATTCAAGTGTACCGTGGTCACAAACAAGTTCTCACGATCATTTTGAGAAGTATTCATCATGGTTAGTTTATTTAACCCTGCTAATTCCTTGTATGCGTTTCTTTCCCCTATAGCCTCAATAGGACCCTCTTAGGGTTCCTCATTGGAAGACTTTACAACTAGGGACTTTTTATTTAAATTTTGCAATTTAAAACATTGATGCTTTTGATGACCCTTCTTTTTACAATAGCTACATTCCACAGAAATTTTAGAAGAATCTTTTTGAGAAGAATGAGAAGAGGAAGTGGAGAGGGGGAAGGAGAAGAAGAAGAAGACTTAGATGCCTTTGATGGATAATTAGAAGTCTTCGAATTTTCTCCCAATGCTGAAGATCGAGACCCATGCTAGGACTCCCGCAACTCTTCCTCCACAAGAATGGCTTGATTAAAAGCCATGTCGATGCTTAGAATTGTCTTGTATTTCAACTTCTTGTAGAGGGGCTCTTGCAACCCACTCTTGAATTTGCTGATCAATTTGGTGGCATTATCTTGCACGACATTCAAAATCCTCAACTTGTTAAAGAGCAACACATAATCACTAACACTCATATTAGAATTTTGTTGAAGACGAAGCCAATGAATCTCCAGGTCTTCGAATTAGTTGGAAGGGTAAAAATTACTCTTAAACACGCATTGCATTTCATCCCATGATTCAATAGGATTTTGGGTGCGTTGGCGATCACTGACAAGGATCTTCACAATGCCAGACAATTTTAGTTTTGCAAAAGCAACTTGTTGATCCTTTTCCAATTTGGTGTAATCGAACCAACTGCTCATATCCAAAATCCAACTGTTGAGTACCTTCGGATCTCTGGAGCTACTGTAGATGGGAACATCACACTAGGGTTGTATATCTTGGGACGTAACTTTGTCAGCCAAAACACTCACAAGTTGTGTGAGTTGAGCCATTTTATCAGCCAATTCAGAGGCCATTTGTGCCCGAATAATCGCCAGGAGATCTTACAAAGTGATGCTACATAAGGGTTTTAAATGCTCTAATATTTGCACTAAATGTAATATTTACAAAGGCAAAATAATTTGACAATGCCAATCAATTTAGAACAATCTCTTAATGTAAGAAGATCAAAATATAGGGGCTTTTCTTTCTAAATTTTCTTACAAAAAGGAAATAAAATTTACAAATATATTTTTAAACAAAAAAAAGTAGTAATGTTGTAAATACTTTATAAAACCCTTAAATAAAATTCCTCTTCTCTCCCTATGTAAAATATGAAAGTAAATTGAAATTACTTTAAAAAAAAAAGGTTGGACTTACGAAATCAAGCAACTCAGCTCGTTTGAAGTCAACTTGCAAATTAAGACTGGTAGCGGATTGGAGAGACGACGAACCATGTATTGAAAGTATGACAGGCGATGGCTTGGAGGGACCCACAATTAGCTACAGTTGGCATGCGTATGAGTCAGATGACACTTCCAGCGTGTGCTGGATACCTCATTTATTCATTATGTACAAGTGCATAAATAACATCAAAACAACTGAAAGATAAGCCAAGTCATGTTGGCAGTACTGATATGCCGAGTCACATCGGCAAGAGGTGTCGACAGATCCTGTCGGTAAGATGTATCAGCAGACAAACTAGAACATTAGGAAAAATAAAATATAATCCTAAAGTCTAACAATAAATTAAACCTCATCATTGAAGCTCCTTATTTTTCAGTTAAACACGAGACGTTGTGTAAGTTGTTAATATTCATTACTCGCCAAAAAGCAGTCTTCTATCCTATAACCCTAATTTACATTCATCAAATTGTATTATTGAAATTTGATTCGTGCTCGTCTTGGAGTATTATTTTTTGCCATTGGACCATACACGAGCATCGAAAACTTATCAAGCCTTTAAAATGATCCCTGGGAGATTGTGAAAGATGGTAACTTCGTCTTTATCAAGCCTTTAAAATGATCCCTGGGAGATTGTGAAATATGGTAACTCCATCTGTTCCTGCGTTTATGAATTTGTAAATCTCACAGTCTACGTTGGAGTGTCAGCCTTCCTAAACCACTGTGTAGAAAGCAAGATATATTTTTACGTACTGTGACTGTTTTATCATCCGTATACGTAGCGCTTTGCCTTCTGGCTTCTGTTGTCCTTCCTGTAAGTCTCTCCCAGAAAAAATTGGCGTGAAATGTTTTGCTTCCCACGTTGTCGAGAAGATTGCTTTGATACCACTTGAAGCAATATTCTTCACAACAATATGAATGCAAATGCAAATGAACGTAATCAATTAAATATTTGCCACTTTAGGAGGGATAAGTCCTTCGCCACTAAGGAGGACTTAGTCCTTGCGATTACGCAAATGATTTGGAAGATGAAAAGATGATGAAATAATAAATCAACCTATACTATATAATGATAAATCAATAAATTAATTATCACTTGGAAATATAGTCGACTTGGCTATATTGGTATTGTAACATAAGAAGTGAATCATATCTTTTGTTTTCATATTTTTATCTTGAAATCTCCAAAAAAAATTGAATAATGGAAGGCTCTCTTGTGTACAAGTTAGATATCAAAGAAAAATTATATATAGAATTTCAACTTGGAATCAAGGTTGCCTTAATAAAGAAAACTAATATTTTGTTGGTTAATGACAAAGGAAACAAAGTATTTATGGCAAACTCCATCAAAATAATAAATGATTAATAAAAACTATTACCAATAATTAGATGATTAAGTATGATATAGTAATTGTTTAAGTAGAGGGTTAATTTATGAATTCAACCATTATTAACCATGTTTTTTTTAAATAAATTGAAAAACACAAAGATTAAATTTATAGGATTTTAGTCTTGGGGAAAACACAATAGTTTTGACTTTGGATTTTCTTTGAGAGGTCCAAGGTTTAAATCGTAGCATGGGCGAGTGTGTGAGGGGGTGGTTGTGTAATGGTTGTGTTTTTGGCCTCTATTGATAAGTTCAGCTCTTGCCCTTATGAGAGGTCATGGTAGGGATGGGGATGCCCCACCTTGAGTGTTAGTCATAAGGGTTGCTTACACTAACCAAGATAAAAAAAATGTATATAGTATTCTATAATTTCATTTTTAAAATGATTTATTTCATATTATTTTCAAATTTGAATCATAAATAAAATAATAGGGTAGTGTTTGTGCAAACAAATGGCTTGTATTGGAGACAATGGAGTGAAAAAATAGTAGATATATAAGTTTTTGAAAAATATATTATGTGGGTTAAGTTATTTGGATTTTTTTACCCCTAAGGGCTAGGTGGATTGGTAAGTGTTAGTCTGTTTGGGCACTTACCAAGAAGAGACAGGTTCAAATCTTGGGGAAAGCTTGTTGCAAAGGTAGTAGTCTGATCTGAATCCTCTGAGTGCATGCCAGACCGATGATGATGGTACAAATCCCAAGTACCCAAGTGGTCCATTTCACGTTGGGCTATAAAACAACGAGGTGGAATAGGTTTGGTGGATGCAGCCCTTGTGGTTTGAACCCTGCGCTTGCCAACTACTAAAAATAGTGTGGTTGTAACCAACTCTCCTATCAACCAAAAAAAAGTTATTTGGATTTTTTATGATCTTATCAACAAGGACTTTTGAAAATATTGATATACCCTAAATAAGTTTGTCTAGGATACACAAGTATTGTCATGGATTTTTAATAACCTTTTTCCAAATCCTTTATTATAAAATTTGAATTAATAAACTAAGATAAACTTAACACTACACTTTAATGTCATATGTGTTGTGAGAATGGGATAAAACACAAAAGAACAAGTTAAGTTTAATTAAATGTACATTTTAACTCATTGAAGGTAAACAATTGCATTTTCATATGGAAGATAAACCACCACATTTCCATGTGAGTGACCTTCTATATTCAATATGATGGATTTCCAGTATACCAAAAATATTGTATAAAGAGAGATGAACCCCTGATTATAAAGATAGGAGTAATGGATATAATATTATGGTCTCAGATATCTTCTTAGAGATTGCTTGCATTGTACTTTATTTTCTGAGCAATAAAAATATTATACTATTTTCCTTACATATTTTTCTATTCTAGTTTGTTATGCTCTATTATTTTTGAATTGCACTCTTCCATGATTTTCATTAACACAAAATTTTGACTTTCAAATTCATCAAATTTTGAGTTTTAAATCACATAATAATATTTATGTAATTTATACTAAATTATATGTATTCAATATAAAAATAACAGGGGAATTAAAAATTAGATTTTCTATCTTAAGCTGATTGAGGAGGGACGTTTTTCGCAGGACTGCCCAAACTATCGAACTTGTTTCAACCATATTCACTCATACGAACTCGGATTGAGCTGAAATTTTGAGGTTAGATGCTTGAAAAACCCTAGAATGTCTCCACCAATATTTAGATCATTTAGATCAACACAGATCCTAACACATCCTTATGTGTGAATGAGATTTTTGGCAAGCGGTTGTGTGAGGGTTTCATCTGGGTTGAGTGCAAGTAGCTCCAGAGGTTGGTTTTTAGGGCCTTTAGGCCCTAGAGGCCAATATATTTGTGGTTTATACTCAATATTTTAGTAGGATATATTGCAGGGGATCTAATATGGGTTATAAATCTATCTTTCAATAGATCATGCTGTGAACTTGAGTGACAACGACTTCCAATTTGTTGCACAAAATAAAAGTGAAAACCATACCTTTCCACGATGTCTAGGGCAAGGATTAAAGAGATCACGAAATAAGTTTCAAGCAGTTGATCAAAAATGGCTTAGATCTCAAGTGAATTTTGTGCTAAGGTGCACCCAAAAAATAAATCTTCTATGAAAACCCCTGTCAAGGGTAAGAATTTCAAAGACTCAACCCCAAAAATGAATTTTAGGGATGTCCTCCATGGTGGAAAACCTCAGCCTAATGCTAATAATAATCTTAGGGCTTCTCATAAACCTCTAGGAATGCCTAAGATTGATCCCAAGAAAATGGATTCAGGATGTCTTAAAGTAGTTGATGCAACTCCTATTGTTAAGCTTGATATGGGTAACATTCATACTGGCATTGAAGATCTGGAAAAAAGAGGACTAATTTGTCGGTTTATGGGTTTTCGTCTGAGCCTATTTTATTTAAAAGTTTGGGCTACAAAAATATGGAAAACTAAAGGTGAGTTACAAATCTCTACTTATCCAAATGGTAATTTTCTTGCTTTATTTGCTAATAATGAATATAGAGAAAAATTTTCAAGGGGGTCCCTGATTTTTTCGAAGGGCAAGGTTTTTCCTGAAGCCCTCACATACTAAATTTAAAATCGAATAAGATATGCCTTCTACAGGTCCTGTGTGGGTTAGACCCTTTGGCTTCCCTATTGAATTTTGGAATCCTACTATTTTTTCTTCAATTGGAAACTGTTTAGGAACTTTTATGATGATTGTTGATTGTACTCAAGATTTTGAACATATAATTTATGCTCGGATTTGTGTTTTAATGGATTTTGACAAACCCCTACCTAAAAATATCACATTACAATTTGGGGAAGACACTTGGGAGCAAGTAGTGGACTATGAGAACATTCCTTTTCATTGTAGAATTTGCCATGAATATGGTCATTTGGCTAGTGCTTGCCCAAATAAAATTCTTGATCAAAAGAAAGAAGATATAAAATCACGAGGTTTCCAAATTCCTAAGAAGAAGAACACTCAGAAAAAACTAGTTATGAAGGATCAATCAAAGTCATCTGCTAATATGTTTGAAATACTTTCTACAAATGATGTCCCAAGTGAGGAAGAGGAAATAATTGTTAGGACCCTCCTAACATATCCTAATACTTGTAATTATTTATTAATTATATTCAAAGGGTCACAACCCTTCACTCTTACAACTCTTAGAATAGGTATTTAATACAATCCAAATATTGTAATAAGGGCATCATCGAAGAACATATTTTATATTCTATTGTTTGGTTATTCCTTACAATTTAATTGCGATTCAATATTCAAGTGATTCCTATTATTTGTATTCAATTCTATTTTCAATTATCAGGTGTCCTAACATCTGGATCAGAGCTTCATATTTCACCTTCCGCTGTCATAATTTTTTTTTTCATAACCACCTCCAAACATTAACAACCTTCATTAGCTTCATATTATCAATTTAAACGAAGATCGGACAGAAAACACGGCAAAATTTTATAAATTGAAGGTTATAATATAAAGTTTTAAATCGATCAAATTTTTCGCCGATTGACTTGACAACAATCACGACGCCGGGAAAGAGGGAAGTCGATAGAATTTTTTGCCGACGTGAAAGCGTAGGGTGTAAAAAAATTATCTCGCAGAATTTTTATCCCACATAGTGGGTACGGGAGCATTCACATACTTTATAAGGTGGGCAGCACGCTTATTAAAGCGTGACTTCGGTCACGCCCTCCCTTTGACCAATCCTTGCACGTACCCACTATCGCTTGTCGACCGGTTGATCGCCCTCGCTGTTGTGCACTCTGTGCTCCACTCTACCTCCATCGTCACCCTTGTCCGCCTGCTCCTCGTGTTTATCGCCTACCAACCCTACGCCTCTGTCGTGCATTGTCAGTCTGCCTCCCCACATGCTACCC
>JAQPPZ010005780.1:0-62908 GCA_028583015.1 Wollemia nobilis | reverse complement strand
ATTTAAAACGTATATAAAATCATATCAAAAAGTTGAAAAAAAATAGTAGACACGTAACTTTTAAATATAATAACAACATATTTTAAACTTACACGCACATAGATGACGCAAGGTGTGACACAGTTTTATCATTACCAAGGAATCTATTACTGATGAAATGAATGGATTAATTATTGATGAATAGTATGTAATATATTATTTTTTTTTAAGATTTAAGATTTAAATTGTAATGGGTATGTGATAGGATGAATATATGTATAATTGTGTTTTTAATCTTTGATAAATTTAACTCACAATTTCATAAAAATCAAACCTAAAATAAAAGTAAAAAAAATTATTAATGGCTAGCAGTAACATAGATGAATACTATGTAATATATTAATGACGAGCACTAAGATTGAAATCAGCCCTGAGACGTAGACTTTATATGAAATATTGTTTGGTAGTCGAAACATATAACATATTGATTTTAAACATTTTTTTAACTTGAAAATTTCAAACTCAGTTTTTTAAGTTAATAGGACGGGATCTTTTAGGTGGTCTAATGCTAAGCATTTGGCTGCTATATTGAAAGTAACCATGAGACCAAACATAGACATTAAATGAAATAAAAAATTTATAATATATATATATATATATATATATATATATATATATATATTTATATTTTTTTATTTTATTTTTTTATAGTTAACAGATTTTTTAAAAAACGTAGTTTATTGGTAAGCATTTTGTTGTTATTGTAGAGTTTATTTATTTTTGGTCAAATGTTAGGGTAAAGTGCGAAATTGAATATAAGTTTGAATGCAGATTTTTTAGATGAAAATTCAAAAACTTACCATTAAAATATTTCTTCTTTAAAAAATATTAAAATAAATAAAATTATACTAAAAAAATAATAAATATAAAAAATCTATATTATAATTTTAACTTAAATTTTTGAATAAAAACCCAAAACACAATAAAAGTGTAGCTAGGCAGAAAAAAGTGGTTATATTTTTATCTTTCCGACATAAGTTCAAGATAACCAAGAGTGAACTAAACTAATTAACAGTGTTCGGTTAACTATATATTATGAAAACATGGAAAAATTACTTTAAATATGAATTAAAATATTATTATAAAATTTTTGTAAATATGCTAGGAGGGTATACTCAAGTTTTATGAAAAATATTTTATATTATAAATTGTTTTTTATATAATATATTTTTAATATTTAATAATGAGAAAAATAATTATTAATTTAATAAAAGTAAAAAGATAAAATATTGCTTAGCATTTTGTAGGTTATAAATTATATGAGATGATTTTCATGCAGATGTGTTTATTTTTATTATCCAACCATAAACATAGCATAAAACCCCGTCCAAAAAATTAGAACCTTGAATTTCTATTCAAAATTTCAAGGTCTCTATATTTAATATAGAGATATTTTATGTTAATTAATTTAAAGGAAAACAACAAATAAGCTTAAGTAGAATAAACTTATTTATTTGGCTAAAAATATTTTGAACTAAAAGGCTTACATGCCCACACACATGCCACTATGGTTAATATCATATGAGATGCAAAGACCATTGCATTAACACATGCCACTATGGTTAATATCATATGAGAAGCAAAGATCATTGCAGTAACACATGCACACTATGGTGTGAACTTGGGTCTCCCAAAAGAGAGCCAAAAACCCTAACCCCTATAGAGTCCTATCAAGGACATGTTTTTTCTATCTATCTATGTGTGTTGGTGTTGTGTATGTTATGAATGTTTTGGTATTTTAATATATACATCTAATTTAATGGTAGTTAGTTATCAATTATCTATTGAATTTTATTATATTTATATGCACATATTTATATTTATAAAGAGGAGACATTAGATAATTTTGATCATTTTATGGAGGTTTGTTAGTCAATATTGATATAGATGTGTATTTCATAGTCTCCTTTATGTGTGTGTAATTTTTTAATTATGTAGAAATTAGTCATGTGTTGTATTTTACTTTCACATATTATTTAAGAAGAAATGAGATCTCAAGTATTGCTCAAAGTTCTAAGGAGCATGCCACAAAAGCTGACATAGCTTGCAAATCTTAGTGTTTATATAGAGTCTTCATTAAATATGTCAGCTACCAAACTTTGATCTACCACCATGACTTATTTTACCTAACCTTGCGGTACCAACCTCTATGGCACTAGTGTGTAGAAGATGACAAACCTTCAATGCCACACACGTATATTCTACATAGTTATGCTTATACAGACACTTCACTAGATAGGCTAGTGCTAAACTTCAATCTAGCACCAAGACCTCTTTTACAGTAACCCTATTGCACCAACCACTATTGTACTAGTGTGTAGAAGATAACAATTGTTCAGTGTCACCATAAAGTCTCAAAATGCTAAAGTACTAAAATATTACTGATGTATAACACCTCTATATAGTGAACTAGTTTCATCATTTGTTTATCCAACGATTAGTGCCCAAAACAAAGGAATATGAAGAGGCATTTTTTAAACTATCTCTAAAATTACTTCTTGATCACCTGGAATATGAACTGTTTCATATTCAATCTATTTTAAAACTTATATAAAAATTCTTTTTATAGCTTAGAGTTTGAACTTCTTTCTATTTTTTTTTTGTTTTTGGAGTTCTCTCTTATATTCTTTACCTTCAACTCCATCATGTGTATCAAACCCCATGCTCAAGTGTGTCAAAAATAGCATGATGTTTTTTAGTAAATTAACTTATGTGTGTGTATGTGTGCACATGTGCATGCATATGTGTGTGTGCACATAGGCCATTTGACAAAATATAGTTTGTTAAACAAAGCAAATTATATTATCCTCTAAATCCATCTATCCCACATCTTATAGTATTTGTGAATTTCATTTATTTCATTTCATTAATTCATCTAGTGTTGATACAATGTACTTAGCTACTTTATTTCACCAGCATTTATGCATTTGAGGTCAATTAATTTTTAAAGTATCTTTTGATCTCAAGATACGAGTACACTCATTATATAATCATTAGACTAACAACATTGCATTGAATTTCTTATTCAACTTGGTGCATCCCATCAAGGATAAGATAACTTTTACTTCATCTTATCATTTCACAATTGTAATACTTCAATTTAAGGTTTTCTTGTTAGATCTTCATCTAGGTAATATTGGATATTAAATCCCATCCATGTGTCATATGTCTAAGATTCCCCAAAACCCAACACAAATTTTATGTCATACTAAATGGTGACAAGGTTCCTTTCACATATCAACCACTATTTTCTATTTATGGTAGATTTCAAGTTCATCCATGAAAATAGGACCAATTGTAGAGAGGTAGTAGTGTGATAAATTCTCTTATTCCTTATTAGCCCTCAAGCATATAAATAAAATTCTACTATCACTTCCTAACATCAAAATTTAGATAGGTGTTTTCAATTTTATATTATGTTCTATTGTTCTTTTGAATCAATATTCTTATCAACTATGAATAAGTATAATAGTTTTTTTCTAATTAATAACATCCTTTCATAGGTTGCCTAGTAAGAACACTCACAAGGATAATTACACTTCATAAGATATTAGAGTGCACTTATGACCTTGTGTCTCTAGTAAATCATACATTTCTTATATACATAAATGAACAAATTAATACATGGATGATTTACTAGTTGTTCACAACAAGGTTTACCATACCCCTTTGTAATAAGAACATACCATAAGTCCATTGCATCTCATATATATAACTTTTTTAAATTAAAATGTGATTTTTTTTAAAGAGATAATAATTGTAGTTATAATTTATTTGATAGAAGTCAAATACCAATTTTACATTGTAAGATAAATACAATTAACCAAGTAATTTTAAATATGATGATTTTTATGAAAACGATCTATGATTTCTAAGGAGTATTTAGTGTCCATAAATACTATTTTTAAGTTATAATCATCATAGAAAAATACATTCACACCATTCCCTACTTGTATCACAAAAACTAAAAATAAAGTAGTCACTATGCTTTTCCTTGAAGGACAAAATCCATGGTTTGAACAATCACAACTTACATATTTTCGTAGACAATAATAAAATCATATTATGCAGCTCAAATGTACTCATAAGGAGTCAATTCTTCACAAAGTAATTCATAATTAATTTTCAAGTAGGTACAATTTTATTTATTATAAATTTATCAATATGTTATTCAATGACCAACATGATTAGTTAACGATAATAATATCACATAGTATATGAACAATAACTACAACATCCATCATATAACATGTTTGTTCTAGATTAAGAAAATAAAACTTGACTGTATTCCAACTCAAATTGGAGTAAACATTCCAACTCAAATTGGAGTAAACACGTCAACCAATACATTTGTTCCCCTTTTCTTATTAAAATTATAGATGACTTTCTAGAAAGCATCAATGCAACTTCATATGGTTTTTTGAGTACACTTAATAATTTTAATACAAGATGTCTAATTTTAACCAAAACATAGAATTGTGTTCTCAATGCAAACATACAAGTCAACATAGTTATTCATGTTTCCCTCATAGGACTACAATAATTTCCAATCAAATTCTGAAGTTTTTCCAAACTTATTGACATAGTGATGTGTTTGTTTTTAGGTCCATATAAAATGAATAAAACACATATAAAATTTTAGTTTCAAAATGCATTAAAACACAATACTAAGCTATTCAAAAATTACAATAGAATTTATAACTTTTACAACAAACTTTTTTAGTTTTTACAATTTTATCACAACTTTTTCAATGTTTACATAGCCTATTATTTGCAAATATTTCTTGTTAAGAAGAGTTTTTTAATTCTTCATGTTTAGTTTTATAGAAAGCTTCAACAAAGGACTTTTTTCCATTTGTGTTAGTGATAGTTGAAATATTTCTTGAATTATAAGAAGGATAAAATGATGGTTCTTTTAAATCTTCATGTTTGGTTTTACTGAAAGTATTCAACAAAGGACTATTTTTTACCATCATATGACCACTATACCCTAGACTACCACTTAGGTGATAACTTTCAACTAAGGTGGTCAAAGAAAGGAAACATCTCAAACTACCATAGCTAAAGAGAAGGGAGAGTATCATCGGGACAATTCACTACCCAACCATGGAATTACCACATGGAAATCTCCCTTATTCTTATTCCTACCTAGAATAATCAACCCTTTATTGAGTAAGATGAATATAGGACCCCAATATGACAAAGAGATATTTAATGGAAGGTGACAATGCTACTACATAAGGTGTACTTAAAATCATTCAACATTATTCATACAAGGAATTTATTCCATATACGTGCAATCAACATAGCCTATACAATCTAATGAATAAAATGATCATTTTAATCATTGTTTTGTCAATCTTTAAATTGTAGAGTCTTCCTTACTAATGCAATGGGATATTAATTAGTCTTTAATTAGTTTAAAAACTTAACAACATTAAATAATATTAGTATGCCTCTCCTATTTTCATCCACCTTCACCGTATAGGATTTATCCTTCTACCATGCATCTATGCCACACTCCCCCATATGATGCAACCTCATTTTCATCAATATTTATTATTGCTATATTCAACATTATTCCATAAGATAATTTTATATACATATTCAACACTCCCAGTATGTGTTCAAGGCATTGAAAGAGGAGAAACTTTGAATACTTCAGGAGTGAGGATGTGGTACTCAGAGTGTCTGCAAGTGAGGATGGAGGAGAGGTTGAGGTTCGTGAGCCAACGGATCTCATGTTGAGCGATTCGTTTTGGTCAGGAAGGGATGGTGTGGTGGTGGTTTCATCGCTATCTTGGGACCTTAGGGAAGGTTGTGTAGCAGCCTTACTTCTCGATGCTCTCTTTTACCCAGCTGGTGGTGGGGATGTCCTTTGGTGAAGTGTTTGCTCCCTGTGAGATCAACATTGATTCAGGTCAGATTTGTGTTATGGATTGTACTGTTAATAGTTTGCTAAAAAAAGGTTCCTAGGAACTGGTGGGTAAGGTGGTTGGTGGTAGACCTCCTTTAGACGTCCTCAAATAGTGGGCCTTGTCTCATTGGAAACCTCGTGGTTCGTTGGAGCTCACCACTCTTCCCCAAGATTTTTTCTTAGTTGGCTCTCTTGCGAGGAGGACACATGTAGGATTTTGGATGGCGGTCCTTGGTTCTACGATAATAGGGGTCTTTTTCTTAGGAAATGGGACCATTACTTTAACCCAACGACTCAGAGGGTCAACCTGGTTCCTGTCTGGGTTCGTTTGCCAAAATTTCCTACTTACTTGTGGAATGAGTCAGTGTTCAAAGCTATGGCCAATTTCATTGGAGATTTTGTCTCCTTCGACAAAGTCTCTTTGTCTTACAATCGTAGGCAATATTTTCGTATGTGTGTCATGGTGGATATTGAGAGAAATCTTCCCTCATCCGTTGAGCTTATTTCTCACATGGGGTTGTGGAAGTAGGATATGGTCTATGAAAAAAAACCGCAGGCTTGTAAGTTATGTGGCTTGGGAGGTCATCATCAAAATATTTGCCCCTAGAATAAGCATACTAGTCAGCAAGTCCCAAAGCATGGGGCAATAGAGATGCCTTGACCGAATTGTACCTCTTTTAAGAAACAAAATATGTGGTAGAAGAAGTAGCAGGGGTCAGGTAAAAGCAAGGAAGTTGTTCTGCATGATCCTATGCAGAAGAATTCGATGAATACCTCTATTTTGGCTAGGAAGGAGTTTGGAATTGGTAAGAGGAACTCCCTAGCTCCTTCTTGTAATTTAGAGGTAGTTCTTCATACTGATCCTTATGGCTTCCTTGTAAATTTACCTCTGTCAAATTCTTTTGAGTGTCTTGAGGAGGAGCTGATTGTTGAGGACATCGGGTGTCAGTTGACTTCGAATGAGGCGAACCTTTCTTCAGTTCCCTTTTCGAATGCCACTCTTGTGGTATCTTCGGTTAAGGACATTAGTTTAAAGTCCCATCCTTTGGTAGGCGATGGTGTTCCTATGATGGAGGGGGCTCAAAGTCCTGTGTTCTCTCCTTCTTTGGTGATTGAGAAGAGGTCACCTAGTCCAAAAACTAGAAGCCAACGTAAGAGATTGGACCTTGGGGTGTCTAGGAAACTAGGTAGACCGTCGAGCAAGTCAGGAATGAAGAGGTCGATGGAATATCTTGGTGCAAAGGAAGGACAAGACTCTTCTTACGACTAACAAGGCATCAGGTGATAAGTCCATGAAGATGAATGATTTGATATCATCCTTGTCGCGGGGTGGGTAAGAAACTATCTTTCTAATTTCCTAATGAAAATATGTTCTTGGAATGTTAGAGGAGTCAATAGCTCCTCTAAGTGTAAGATGCTCGCATTTTTTTGAAGGGGCAATTCCTCGGATATCCTTTGTATTCAAGAGTCTAAGTTAGGTGTGACTTCGTGGCAATCTGTGCATCAGATGGTTTGGAAAGATTCTGGTTTTATGGCCAGTGAGTCGATAGGTTCCTCTAGGGGTCTCCTATCCTTTTGAAATCCTTCTCGCCTTGATGGGCATATTATTTCCTCTTCTAGAAGGGTTATAAATATCTTATTTTGGTGTAAGATCACTAACAAAAGATGGGTTCTCTCCAATATTTATGCTCCCAATTCATATTTGGATAGACGTAATT
Source organism: Wollemia nobilis (assembly GCA_028583015.1). NCBI lineage: Eukaryota > Viridiplantae > Streptophyta > Pinopsida > Araucariales > Araucariaceae > Wollemia > Wollemia nobilis. The sequence continues at coordinate 55,234 of JAQPPZ010005780.1, read as the reverse complement.
TCTAGCGGTTGCTTCTGGAGATGCGTAGTACCTTTCAGCATGAAGATTGGATGGTGGTGGGAGATTTTAACTCCCCTTTATATCCTTCAGAGAAAATGGGAGGCAACCCGGTGGATGATAGAAGTCTCCTTGATTTTTTTGAATTTGTCTTCTCTACTGAACTTTGGGACTTGGATCTTAAAGGGGTGAAATTCACTTGGTGTAATAGGCGGTCAGGGGATAGTTTGATTTTGAGTAGATTGGACAAAATATTTATTTCTTCCCATAGGATGAATCTATTTGGTGACACTTCCTTAACTGCTCTGGATTGGCTCTGACCATAATCCTATCTTGATGGAAGTGCCTGATGATTTGTCGTTATTTCCCCATCCATTTTAGTTTGAAGTTATGTGGTGTTCTCATCCTGACTTCGAAGCTACATTGAAATACTGGTGGTAGGAAGATGTTGAGGGGTATGGTTTGCTTAGGTTAACCAACAAAATTAGGAGACTTAGGATCTATCTTACATAGTGGAAAAAAAATTATTTTGGTAATGTTTTTAGAGAAAAGGAAAGATTGAAAGCTCAGATTAAAGACATTGAAGCTTCTTTGGAGTCTAGGGGATTATCTGGTAATTTTTTAAAAGAGGAACATCATTTATTGGTGGACTATCATAATAGACAAGCTCAAGAGGAAATATTTTGGAAGCAAAAATCTAGGGAATTGTGGCTTAGAGAAGGGGATCGCAATTCCCATTTTTTTCATACTTCTACTCTCAAAAGGAGAGGATGAAATAGAATTAGTGAGATAGTTAAAGGCGATGGTAGTTTGGCTATGGATGTTTGTGATGTTCGTGAGGAAGTTGTCTCCTTCTTCAGCAACCTTCTCTGTTCAGTTCCTAGTCGTGATCTCTCTACTGAGGATGAGATGTTGGATGTCATTCCTTCATTGGTGTCTGATGATTGGAACAGGTGGCTCACGACCCCTTTCTCTGATGAAGAAATTTTGGATGTTGTTAAGGGGATGGGTCCACTCAAGGCATCGGGTCCTTATGGTTTCTGTCTGATATTTTTTTTAAAGTTTCACCACATTTGTGGGGTGGATGTCTGCAAGGCTATGAGAGATGTCCAATGCACTAATTTTATTCCAAAGGTGATGAATACGAATTTCTTAGCTCTCATTCCCAAAAAAGAGATGGCTTCTTCCTTTAACGACTTTAGACCGATTAGTCTCTGCACCACGATGTACAACATTTTATCCAAGTCTATTACTAATAGACTCAAACTTCTCCTTATGACACTTATTGATGATTCTCATAGTGCCTTTGTTCCTGGAAGGCAAATTATGGACGGTGCCATTGTTATTCACAAATTGTTGCACTCAGTGTATAAAAGTGGGAGGGTCGGGTTTTTCTTGAAATTGGATATCAATAAAGATTATGACAGGGTTTCCTGGCCGCTCTTAATTAGGATTTTAAGGAAGTTTGACTTTTGTGAATACTAGATCAACCTTGTGCAAGCTTACTTTTTGACAACTTGGTTTTCGGTCCTTGTTAATAGGTCCTTGGTTGGCTTCTTTCGTTCTTTTCGTGGTCTGAGATAGGGGGATCTGTTGTCTCCATTTTTGTTTATTATTATGGTTGAGGCTTTGGGTAGATCTTTCAACAGATGCCAGAATGTTTTGGGTTTGCGACCTGTGACCCCTTGCAACCCGATATCTCATCAGTAGTTTGTAGACGATACACTCATTTCTTGTGTTACGTCGATGGATTCTATAAGGGAGGTGAAGTCCATATTGGACTGCTATGAAAAGGCAGCATGATAGCAAATTAGTTTTATTAAGAGTAGTTTATTTGTTACAAATACTCTAGAGGTGTTGTAGAGAAAAGTGGTCGAAGTATTAAATTGTTGTATCACCTCTCTCCCTTCCTTGTACCTCGGGTTACCTATAGTTAAAACTAAAATGTGGTCATTGGTGGTTGAAAGAATTCAGAGGAAGCTAACGGCTTGGAAAGGAGATTTGCTTAGTTAGTTTAGAAAGGTGGTTTTAGTTCAAAGCATGTTGAAGAGTATTCCCTTTATTTTATGTCGATGTTTCACATTCCTATGAAAGTGGCTTCTAAGATTGATAGTATATGTAAAGCCTTTTTGTGGGCTGGTTCGTAACTTAAAGGTAGGTTCCACCTTGTTTCTAGGGATAAAATATGCAGAAGGAAATCTATTGGGGGACTGAACTTGAAGAGTGCTAGTCGTATGAATAAACCCTTGGTGTCTAAAATGGGTTGGAAGATTACCTCTAATGCCATAAATCTTTGGTGCTTTATCCTACAAGCAAAGTACAGGATTGATTTCTTTATCTCAAATAATTTACTCTTGGTCGGTTCGGCGTTTTGGAATAGTTTGATGAAATCAAGGGATTTTGTGAAGCATAATTGTAGATGGATCATTGGGAATGGGAGGTAGATTTTCTTTTGGGAGTATGTGTGGTTGTGTGATCGGACATTTAGTAAAGATGTTCATTTTAGGGAGCTTTTCTCCAATTCTAGGGCTGATGGGATGGTAAAGGTTTTAGATTTCTTTGAGTTTTGGGTGAACAGAACTGTCTAGGTAGATCTTTCAAGATGTGTGAGAAATGCTAGAGATCGTCATATGTGGGACATTCTTCGGGAAGAGCTTTGTTTCTATGTTCTTCGACAAGCTAATGTGGACGATAGTCTCATTTAGCAAAAGAAATGTTTGGGTCTGTTCACTGTGAAATCTGCCTATAATAGCATTATTGATGAAGAGAAGGCTTTATTCCCTTTTCGTGTGCTTTGGCTCAAGCACCTTTCTCCTAGGGTGAACATGTTCTTCTGGTTGGTAGCTCAAAATAAAATTCTCACGATTGAGAACCTTCACAAACGTGGTTGGTGTTTGGTTAATAGGTGTTATCTTTATGATTCCACCTGGGAATTGACATCTCATATGCTTCTTAATTGTAGTGTGTTTAGAGAAATTTTAATCTCTATTTTGGGGTGCCTAGGGGTGGATTGGGTTTTCCCAGATTCGGTGCTTGATTGCATTATTCAATGGGATCCTCCCTTTTGGTCTCCCCGACTCAAATGTTTTTGGCACTTTCTGCTCCCTCATGCTATGTGGGGAGTCTGGAAGGTGAGGAATGCTAAGGTTTTTAGAGACAAATATTTTTATGACCAGATCCTGAGTAATCGCATAGTGGGTAAGACTATGGAGAATGTGGAGACTACTAGTGCGTTTGTGGATCTTCCTGAGGCTTCCTCCCCCAGTGAAATTTTGATTGAAAGGGGTTTGGGGTTTGGCCACATGGACCGCCCTCCTCCAGCTCCCAATATCATAATTTTTATCAAATGGAAACCTTCACCCTTGGGTTGGGTCAAATTAAATTTTGATAGGGTGTCTAAAGGTAATCCAGGCTTGGCTAGTTTGGGAGGGATCATTCGTGATAACGAAGGGAATTTGTTGGTTGCCTATGCGAAACCAATAGGATTGTGCTCTTCTCAGGTGGCAAAAGCGAGGGTGAAATTTATGGGAATTTCTCTGTTAAGAGAGTTTAATTTTCAAAGAGCCATTATTGAAGGTGATTCTAAAAATATTGTCAGAATGTTGATTGGTGCCTGTCATATTAGTTGTAAGGTGGGAAATGTTATTGATGAGGGAATTGCTATGTGCCATGACCTGGAGGAATTTTAAATTATGCACACTTTCAAAGAAGGAAACGATGTGGTAGACTTTATGGTGAACGTGGGAGTCTATCTTCATATATACATTGTCTGGCATAGGGATTTCCCTCTGTATCTTATCAACCATGCCCAGTTTGATGTTCTTTAATTGGTGGTGTATAGTGGGGGCTTTTGTGGAGGGCATGTTAGGTGTTGGGTGTTATGGTCTTCGCGTGAGTGTGGGTCCCTTTTTTCCATGTTGCATGGCCAAGCCTCCTTTTCAATTTTTCCCTTTTATTTTCTTTCTAACCCGGTGCTTGCAGTGTCAGAGAATGTCTCAAAGATCACGTGTGATCTGTTGGAGGTTGATGGTTACCCAATGTCTTATGTTGGTTGTACTTTTTTGGATGGGCTTGGGTTTTCTTTTGGGCCTTGGGATGCCCTCAAAGTGCTTTATCCAAGGCTCTTTATTATCCCTAGATTGGCATATCCAAATGTGTTTGCATTGTGGTGGCCTCCTTGTTTTTATTTTCGAATGGGCCTAGGGTTTTGAACGTTATTTTTTCTTGGGAATCATCTTTTTTCTGGTCACCATTGGTTCTTGCATCTAGGGAATCCTTACTTTTATGTGTCATTGCTGGTGATGTTTGTGGTGAGGAGGCTTCTTGTTGTTACTCCATCCATATTCCTCACTTTGCCAAGTGGGGGCTACCCGATTATGGTTGGTTTTCTTCTAAGGTTCAGTTATTTCCCTAATGTTATTCGCTCTCCTATGTGATGGTCAATCCTTCCAACAAATTTTTATGAGTCCAGTATGGGAACTATGTATCTGTGTGTCCCAAAATATTTTTTTGTCCTTCGATGCTTAATCTGAGTCCTTTTGTTAGTCTCGATGTTCACATGTTGGTGATGGTTTTTTGTAGCACCATTGACTTAGGAGGCTCCTTCTAGACTGGTACTAGTCTTGGGGGTGTTTTAAACCCTAGTTCGGTGTGGGCCTGACTTTATCTTCCTGAGAGAAATAGTTATTTTTCTTCTGAGTCCTTCTCATGGTTTGCTATTCTTGTTCCCCCGTGGTGCTTTAGCTTTTGTTTGATGATGGGTAAATCCAAGGCGGGTAAATGTAAGTCTGTTCTTCCTAAGTCTAGAATTGAACCTGCGTCCTTGGTGGCTGATGAGGAGGTCTTGAATGTTTTGAGGGTTGGGGGTCTTCTAGATTGTATCCCAAAGTTCCATGGCCACAACCCTGTTCTTTCTAAATGTATGGTGGCTTCTTGGATGGAGGGGTGGGTCTACGTGGGCTCTTGGTCTTTGAAAGTTTCGATGGAGCTTGTTGGTCGCACCACTGGTTTAATCATGGATGGTGCTATGCATAATAGGGAGTGGCATTCACTAGTGTAGTAAATGAGATACTTTATGGACAAGGATGAATTTTTATCTTGTATCCAGAATGGGTTTAGTGCCAAAGATCTACTAGTGCCCTAAAACAGGGTTATTAGGGTGATCATGGACTTTTTTATGATGGATTTGTCATACAAGATTGTGCAGAGCTTTCATTATATGTTTTTGAACCATATCCATATGTAGAGGTGGATGAATATCACACTGTTTCTTTTTCAATCACTCCATAGATCGATGTTAGTTGTACATAATGGAAAAGGTAAGGTACCTTTCCATCTGGGGTTGATGTTTCTCCTGTTTGAACGTGTCGCATTGGAAATGGGGGTGGCTACAGATGAAATTCTTAACTCCCTAAACTCCATTCCCATTCTAGTGCATAGTGATCCTTTGTTGTTATCGAATGATGGTGCCAATTTTGAGGATGATTTGGAGCACTCTTCATATTTGGTCTCTGGATTGGGGAAAATGTATGTGAAGGGCTTCAATTATGTCAAGGGTGTGTGGGGATCTGCTGTGATGAAGGCCTCTGATGTTGGGGTGATATCCCTTTGGTTCCTCCTATTCCTAATCTGATTGAGGTGAGTACTTCTAATGGTGTTTGCAGGGGTAGAGTTGGGGTTCATAATTCTACTTTTTTGAGCGAAAAAAATAATACTTTGAAGTTGTCTTCCCCTATCTCTAATATTAACATAGTGGACGACGTGGTTGAAGTCCTTCCTAGAACTGTGACCAAAGACAAGTTTGTGAATGCTATGTATTCTCAAGGTAAATTCACTGTTAAAAAGATTGTCATTCTTCATAGTCTCTGTTTGTTGGAAATTAAATAGTGTGCTATGTGGAGTTCTATGAATATGGAGCTAGATTTTTCTGAGGAGGCAGCTTAGATATCGAGTGGAATTTTTCCTGAGATTGACTCTGTGATGTAGAACCATCTCGATTAATTCACTGGTCATCTTGGGTTCTATGGCTCTATTGGATCCCTCTTTTTTTGTGTGTTGATTCAGTTTGTGTTTTTGATGTGTGTTTTGTTGTACAAGGTTTAGGGGCCCCTTTCAAAACCCTCTTTTTCTTAATATTACCAAAAAAAATTATATTTACATGGGAGAAAAAAATGAAATAAATTATAGTTGCAGAAAAATGTTAGGATATAATAAGTGGGACAAAGATAAATTTAGCCAGGATGAGGATGAAAGAGAAATACAAAGATTTGAAGGAGATGCAAAGGCTTTCATTTTAATGACATTTTGAATAAGATAAAATACAACCATATTTTAAGTGGAGAATTTTTTTACAAAATCATGGAATATATTATGTAAAATATTTGAAGAGAAAGTAAAGCTATTATTCTAAATCTACAATCTTAATTGTATTCCTTAAATTTTAATAGTGGAGAAAGTATAAAACTTTTTCTTTGTAAAGTAGCAAATATAAAATCAAAATTCATAACTCTGGAAGAAAAAGTATAAGATAATTTTATTGTCCAAGTAAAATTAAGGGCACTTTTAGAAAGTTACAAGCCCTTACTTCTTTGCAGATTATAAGCAAAGAAACTACATTTGATGATTTAGTCAATATTTTTCAAGAATATGAAGTATAGAACTTAGTAAAAGATGAAATGACTAATAATGCCTTGGTATCTAAAGAAAGTATACCAAGTAATATAACAATGAATTCAAAGTATAAATCTAAATGGAATTCTAGACTTTGTCATATATGTAAGAGAAAGGGTCATAGTACATTTCTTTGTAGATATAATCAAGGAATTAGAATCAAAGAAATCAAATAAATATGAATCAAGGAGGTCAAATGAGTGAATAGTTTTGGAGGAAGTAAAGGATGGAAGAACGTACAACATCCTATTTAGGTTTGAGCTAATTTGGCTTAGACATGAAGAATTAGATCCAAAAATAGAATACTGGTGGATGAAAACCTTTATTGGTTCCAAGCTAAGTCAAGTAGCAAGGAAATTGAGACATCAAAAAAATATTGAAAGTATGGAATAGTAACACCTTTGGAAATTTTTTTAACAATAGAATTAAATTAAGAGAAGAGTTATCGAAAATTGATGTAAAAATCACTAAAGGGGTTTTAACTAAATACATTATATTTAGGGAATGGGAACTACTTTTAGAGTATCACAATGACCTTTCTTGTGAGGAAAACCATTGGATAAAAAGTCAATAATTTGTTAGATAAAAGAGGGGGACATGAATACAAAGGTTTTTCATGTCTCTACCCTCCACCATCAAAGTTGTAACAAGATCAAAGAAATAATTAAAATATATGGATCCCTCACTGGCAACCTTGATGAAATAAGAGAAGAGGTAGTGGGTTTCTTTGAAGAGCTACTAGGGGTTTTTGATATTAGAGAACCAGAGGAGGAAGACTCTCTACTCAAGCATATTCCAAATATAGTCAATGAATACCTCAATACTTACCTTCTTAGATCCTTATCTGAAGAAGATATCAAGAAGTCAATTTTTGAATTGGGAGGGGATAAAGCTCTAGGTTCAGATGGCTTCCCGACTATCTTCTTTTAATATTTTTAGAAAATTATGGGATCTAATGTTGTAAAATCCATTAAATAAGTACACGTCTCTCACCAAATTCTTGAGGATGTTAATTCTAATTTTTTGTCCCTAATCCCCAAGATCATTGGTGCAAGAGACTTTACGTAATTTTGACCTATAATTTTATGCAATACAATTTATAAAATTCTTATAAAGACCTTGGAAAATTATCTCAAGGTCATACTTTCCTTCATCATCAATTGTAATCAAGGTGGTTTTGTGAGAGGCCACCAAATTTTGGATGGAATTGTAACTATCCATGAGGTCATCCATTCTATGGATAAAAGTGAAGAGGTCAAAATGCTTTTAAAATTAGATATGGAAAAAGCCTACGATTGAGTTTCTTGGGAGTTTTTGGGTAATATTATGAGAAATTTTGGGTTTCATAATGATTGGTGAACTTGATCTTCACTTGCATATTTACTGCCAGGTTTTTTTATCTTAGTGAATGGTACAATAGTAGGTTATTTTGGTTACGACAAGGTGATCTCTTGTATCCTTTTCTATTCATCATCTTAGTAGAGGCCCTCAATCATAGCATTACTACAACAATCAATGGTAAAATTCTAGGGTGATTCAAGCTAGCTTCAACAACTAATCTAGTGTCACATCAACAATTTATTGATGACACTATAATAGTTTCCAAATATTTAGTTCCCCAAGCACATGAACTTAAACTTATCTTGACAAAGTATGAATAAGAGGCAGGATAGAAAGTAAACTTTGTAAAGAGTAAAATTTACTTCATCAATATTTGAGTGTGAAGTAGGTGATCTCCCTACTACCTATTTAGGCATGCCACTTTTCAAAGGTTAAATAAAATCAAATTTCTGGAACCCCTGCTTCCTATTTAGGCATGCCACTTTTCAAAGATCAAATGAAATAAAAATTCTAGAACCTAGTGATTGATACGTTCACAAATAAATTGATAGGGTGGAGAGGTAGCCTATTAATCTAGGCTAGAAAGGAATAACTAGTTTGGTCAACCTTACAAAGTATTCTTATATAGTTTATGTTCATTTTTTAAATTATAGCCAATATCAAGAATAAAATCAAACAAATTCAATGATCCTTCCTCTAGTCCAGATCTTAAGATAATAAAATACTACCTTTATTGGCTTTGGAGAAGGTGTGCTTAAAGAAAGAGTATGGAGGTCTAGGTTTCAAATGAATGAAGGTGATGAACAAGGCTATTATTGGTAATATTTTTTGGAAACTACTGAAGAACGATCAATTGACATAGATAATTTATTTTAAGATAAATACATAAGATATAGATAAGACTTTGTCAGTTTAGAAGATCTTTCAATAAGGTCCACTTTCTAGAATAACTTGATGAATTACAAGGCCCTTTTTATGAAAATGATTAGATGGCATATAGGGAATGAAAAAATAGTGGATATTTGAAAGAATATATGGCTGAAGGAGACTTGAGTGTGATCTCAAACTAAACACCCTAAAGCTAAAAACTATAGAAGCCTTTGTAATAAAGGTTAATGACTTCTTGGACTATAGAGAGGGGATCTAACACTTGAAAGGTATAAATCTAGCAGGTCAATCCAAAGCTCAAAAATACTTTTTGGACCTATTGAGGGTGTTCCCCACAAACCCAAGAGAAGGGAGTGATATGATGATTTCGAGTAGGAATAGTAAATGCCTATATATAGTCAAATTAGATACTGTATGATTGAAATGGATGGGTTGGGTTGGATTTTGATCAAAAATATTTGGATTAAGAACTTAATTCCTAAAATAACAAGGAATTTTTTTGGCTTCTTGTTCAAAAAAAAATGTTGACTATTGAAAATTTGTGTAAAAGGGGATTTAAATTTGTCAATATATGTGCTCTTTGTGAGAAAAAGGCTAAAACCACTTATCATATCTTTCTTGAGTGTGAGATTGCTTATGAAGTAATTCATCTTCTTCTAACCATATTTAAGATCTCCTTGGATTTCTTAGATAATATGGTTGATGCATGCCTTCAATGGATATCGCCCTTCAAGAATAAGCATTTAGGGGATCTATGAAAACTTTGTATTCCATAACTCTTTTGGGGGTCTAAAGAGAATACAATAATACAATATTTAACCATAAGAGAAAGTATGCCTACTCATTTGGGGCCAATATTGTTAATGCATTAGTTGACAATCTTAAAATCATAAAACACTATCATGAGAATGTTATTATCTAAGATTAGACTATTTTCAAAGCTTGTTATTTAGATTTTGGTTCTATATATCTACTCCAAGCCTTCCAGGGAAGAGGTCGTATGGGAAGCCCCCTTGAAATATTAGATTAAGTTAAATTTTGTTAAGGGTAATTTGAGTGCTACTAATGTAGGGGGAGTAATAAAAGATGAGAAAGACACCATTTTTCTAGCTTATGTTGAATCATTGGGGAAATAGACAAACCACTTTGTAGAGGAAAGAGTCTTAATTGTGGGAACTAAGTATATTTTACAAACAGGGGCTATGAATGTGATAATTGAAGGAGACTCATTAAACATCATCAAGGCTCTAAAGGAGGAACATGAGGCTAGTTGGTCCATTTTTTAACTAATTTTGGAGTGTCGACTATACTTGGAGAACCTTACATAGGTGAAAATACAACATATTTGTTGTGAAGAAAATAAAAAAATAGATTAGATGGCAAATTTAGGTGTCATACTCAACAAAAAATAAGATTGATATGTAGAGTTCTAGAAATCCAACTCTAATGGAATTGGAACTAAAGGATTTTCCAAGGGATGAATACCTCTTGAAACAATAGGGGTTGAATGGTCCTAATGAATTAATTACTTGATTCCTATCTAGCAGATCAAAGTATACCTACCACGCTAGTGGATTGGAGTTGCTTAGGTCAAAGAAATATTTTGAAGGCTAAATCATTAGTTATTGATAAGGCTCCCAACACATGTTACTAGTGTGTTTTGATTTAGAGAGTGGTGTGTAGTCCTAATTTGGACTACCAAGCCATTATTACATGGACCATGATGGAAAATAATGGATAGAGGTGGCCAAGTTGTCTTTCCTAGACAATGATTACCCCTCACCATCCTTTTTGGGACAATAATGAAGGAAAGACTATAAGAAAATTTGCTTTAAGGTCATGGATGATGAGATTCAAGGTGTGGTGATAAGACATTCCAAACATTAGTTGATCCAAGTGGTGTTCTACATGCTAAATGTTGTAATAGCTTTTGGGATGGCCAATTTGAAGCATACAACGATGATGGGAGGTGATCCTATCAAAATAGAGCCTATGATCATGAAAATTGATGAGGAAGTAGAATAAGTTTTGAAGGCTAATTTTATTTTGTATTATGCTATTCTTGTGATCTTACTATCTTGTTTTGGTGTTTGGTTAGTTTATCCTTTAGTTTTGACTACATCTCTTATAGTTTTTACTATTATGTTTGGACTATATATTGTGTGAGTAATGCCTCTAGTAGAAGTTTTTTGTTTATAAGGGTGTTTTCTAAAGTTGAATAGCTCATTTTATCCTAAGTTTCAATTTATGTTAGTAGTTTAGTTTTGGGTGGGATGTTGTGCCATATTGTAATAACTTTTTAAAGCTAGGTGTAAGGGTTTGGGGATCTGAAAACCCCTTCTACCTTAATAAAAAAAGAATAGACCAGTACAACAAAGGCAATATCAATCTCAATATTGATATAATCCTCAACAAAAACAAAAAATTCAATATCAACAATGTTGATATCATCCTTAATATCAATATGGTCAACAATAACAACCTTAGCTACTGTTTTGAGAAGAAATAGAAAAGGAAATTTAGGCCAATAAATTCATGAAATACAAGAATTAGAAGAAACATGTGAAGGAAATGAGTCCAAAGCTCTTACAATAAAATATTTGAAGATGTAATTTTTAGAAAAATTTCTAAATATACTAATGTTGCAATTACTACAAAAAATTAGAATACAGGGACTTCAATAAAACAACATGGTGAGTCAAGACCAAGACTAGACAAAACATAATAAAAAAATAGAAAAAGAAGATCATAAAAGTACTAAAGAAAAAAGACAAAAATCAAAATAAAGATGCTAACGGATCACATACTCAAGACAAAAGAAAAAATATGGATATTTAATATAGAAAAGAAGACCAAGATTGAAGACCAAATTCTTCAACAACCAAATAATGTATCATAGAGTGGTGTTGAGAATATTACAATATTTAGTACATGTTAATGTACTACCATGGTACCTTCATGGTATAATTATAAATATGTAATAGATTAGGTTTGAGTCTATAGTTTAGAGTATGATTTATATTTCCTATTTTATGTAAGTGTCAATGTACATTCAATGTACAAGTGTCATGTAAGAGTGCAACGTGTAGGAAAAGCACAAGTGTCATGTAATTTAGAGTGCAAGTGTAGATTGAGAGAATGTGCACAAGTGTATTGTATGTAAGTATGCACAAGTGTCTTAGAATAGTAGTGCATGTAGAAGTGCGAGAATTATGTAGGTGTGTGCAAGTGTCTATGAAGATTCTTGTATGCAAGTGGCAAGATGATAAGCCAATTGTCATGGGACTTGTTATATGCAGAGAAATAGTCAAGTATGTGAATATTCATTTTACTATGGCTATATTATGGAGACAATACTGCATGAGAAGGTGAATCCAATATAGAAAAATCCAAGATAAAAAAAATCCAAGAAGGAATTTGATCTCATTGTAAGAGGAAGAGAAGTAATAAGGCTTGTATACATTTTTTAGCAATTAATATTGTATGTTTTCTTCATGCATAGTTCATGAATTATTTAGGCCATTTACATTCATATTTTATTATATAGATGAATGCTATTTGCTTTATTATATAGGTCTTGATATAAATATTAATTTTCTCATATATTATTCTACTCATTATTATTATTTTGACATTTAATATTGTGGTTATTTTATATTGGTACCTATGATAATTTGTGGTAGTAATGTTTAAAAAGCAAAAAACCACCAATAAAGAATCCTTCACTATTTCCTAGTTATGTTAACATAATGTTGTTGAGATCCTATCTAGAGTTGGAGATTTATTCCTATCAAAAGAGAAAAGAGCTAAATAAAGTTCTTCCATAGTAATAGGATCTATCAATTTGCTATTGTCCTCGTCCATTATAACTAAAGGTACTTCTTGTACTAGTTATCATTAAGAACTTCAATCTCCTCTAATCCTAGAATATTCTTTTTAAAATAGCTCATCTATTTTCCAATTTCACTCTAGTCTTAAATTCAAACCCCTTCAACTAATTTAATTCTACAAGTCGATCTCTATACTATTGCTATCCTATGAAAAAACTTTGTGTTTTTATCTCCTTTTATACAAAAACCCTGTTCCTTACTCTAAATATTATGATATTCATTGAGCAACTTCCTTTCCTACAAGCTTGGATTATTATGCTCACCTTTTTAGAGTTATTTGTTTTCTTTTTGTTCTTCTTTCTTCTCAAAAATGTTCTCGAAAGTGTTCTTGTTCCATTATTTTAATCTTGATGTCATTTATCTAATTTTTTATAGAAGTGTATACAACCCATCATTTCTTTACGAATTCCATGTTTGCACTATTATATCAACAAATTAACGATGGTCATCCCACATCTTATCATATTTAAAATATGACCTTTTTTCATTCACTTAACACCATCTTTACTCTTATTGGCAAGTGATATAAGCCAATTCTTGTTAATGTATTAATTTTAGTAGAAGTCCCTTCATCTAGCAAATGATCTTAGAATATGTATTTATCTATTTTTTTTGCTATTAGGTTCTGTACTATCCTATTTTTTGGTCCATGTATATTTGTCCTCTTCCAAAGCATCCTCCCATAAATTATTGTTTTGAATAAAAGCTACGAAATTTTTCATGCTTTGGGTTATTTTCCTAATTCACCCAAATTTGTTTTCTAGTTTGGTTATGGCATTAAAATATCCTATGATCATGAATAAGGTTTATTTGTCTTTAATTATCATAAAGGCTTCAATCCCACTTCATAATCTTGATCTACCTAACTGAGTTGTAGGTCCATAGACGTTGATAAGGATGAAACATATATCTATAAAGGAACATGTGACTAATGAGGCTAGCTAATTCCTAGTTTTATGAATGGTTTTATACGAGGTTCTAACTAGATTCCAACATGTTAGAAGCTTCTTTATTTGTTATTTTAGTTTCCTACATTCAAATAATATTAGGATTATTACCTAAACAAAGGTCCTTGATACACCTCTACTTTTATGGGGCATTAGCACCTCTTATATTCCATGATATGGTAATCATGTCTCATTAGATATTTTTAGCCCCACCTAGAAATTACTAGTATCATTTTGTTGTTTGGTAAAGATAATTTCAACCAACTTATATTGTGTTTCTTTCTCTATGTTTGATTTTTATTCCCTAGGTCTCCCTTGATAATTTAAATGTTTTCCTTATTTTTTCTTGTGAGTATTAGGAGCAGGTCTTGTTATTATATTCCCAAATATCATTTTAAAATTTATTTTTCATTAGATTTATCCTCTCTTGGCTCTGCTAAGGAATATTTTGACTTATCCTACTAATTTTCTAGTATTTCATTGTTAATGATTGAGGTTTTAACATATAACACTTAATTTTCTACACCACTTTACTACTCTTGAATGGTGCATGGTAGTTCAAGAGAGTCTTCAATATTTTATGAATCACAGTCCTTAAGTTCAACAAGAATTTTCATCCCTAAATCAGGATCATACTAAGTATATGTTCCTTGTTAATATTATGATCCTATTGTATTTTATCCTCTAAGATTTGATCATCTTTCTCTTGATAAGCTAAAGCCTCAAAAGAATTGGTATTTCTTCTAATATCCTTATTGGTCTCCACTATTTATTTACTCTCATATGTCTAGGCCTATTTTTTGGAAGTTGAAAACCATCCTCATCCTTATCCATTTGTGATTTTCTCTCGCAATTTTCTACATATATTTCTACTAGAATTTTCTTAGGGAATGATTCCAATATGCCCTACCTTATGACATCTAGATCTAAAAGATATGTGTTCATAATCAATGGTTTAGGTGCACAACTTACCTCCATACTTAAGAAAATTTGATTATGGTAAACGTTTACTAATATCAATAATGATCAATATCCAAACATAAATAGCCAAGACTCTATCTTTTGAAGTTTTTGAAATCACAAGGAATTTTCCTAGAGTGTTGCCTATTACATTTAAGGTATCCATTTTTTAGAATTCAATGGGAAACTTATACATCTTGACCCAAAATGATACTAGAAATATATTTACATTTTTAGGTGCTAAGCTTTCATTCCAATGGGTTAGAAAGAGTCCCACTCTTCCCATAAACCATGTACCCCCTTTTAGGATTCTATATCTTTCCTTTCCTAGCCAAGACCCATTAAATTTTCCAATGATTGTCTTACCAAGGATAGTTTCTCTATGAGATCCTCCCTAACCTCTACTATTATAGATGACTCTAAGGATTTAGTTGTAAATTGATCCATGAAAATAAAACTATAACTTGATATCTACTAAAATTTATTAGTATATCCTATAACAATTATATTTTTTGAAAATAAACCTACAATAATCTATATGTAAAACTTCTAAAATTATTAAGGGATTAGAAAACTTATCTAATTTTTTTATGATTGGACATAATGTCCCACTTCACTAAAGCTCTATCCCTCCCTTGCTCCTCCCTTCATCCAAACCCTAACTAACAAATATATTTAATTTAATTTTTTAGACTTGAAAAATCATTACTACACTTGCTTTAGATGGTTGACTTTATAGGATCACATATTTCTTAATACAACTCAATTTTTTTCATATGACCAATCATTTTAAATCTTATCAAATTCTACACAAATCGACATGAGATATTTTTCTTAAAAAAAATCGTAACACTACCTAGTTCTAAATTATTATCTTCACGTGATCATATATTTTCATGTTAAATACATAAGTATTAATTATTAAAAAATAACTTAAAGCATAATATATATATAAAAACAACAATTATTTAAAACTCATTAAACTTTATATATTTATTATATATCATTTTACTTTTAAAATTTTAAAATTAATATTTTTATTTTTATTAGAAAATAATAAGGCGTTCGATAGAATCGTGAATGGAATTGAATAGAGGAGAATAGAGGACGCTTGGCTTAAAAAGTTTAAAGGTTCAATTTCAACACATAATGGTGCCCTTAATAATCTTAGACTTGAGTGTATATAATATCCTTAAAAAAAACTCCTATTTATAAATTAAATATTTTTATTTATTAATTATTTTTTTAATTGTTGATATTTACTTAACTTTAAAAATTAACTAATATATTTTAACAATATTTTAATATTTTATAATTGATGTGATAATACATATTTTTATAAAACATAATAAAAAATAAAGTTTGTTCTAGAGGACAACATAACGTTCGGGATTTGGCTCTTCTTCGGGAGGTCCAAAGTTCAAACCACGTTGTAAGCGAGTGTGTGAGGGGGTGGGTGTGTGGTGGTTGTATGTTAAATTGCCTATTGATAAGCATAGCTCTCAGCTTGTTCAAACCATGTTGTAAATGAGTGTGTGAGGGGGTGGGTGTGTGGTGGTTGTGTGTTAAATTGCATATTGATAAGCATAGCTCTCAGCTTTTGGGGAATCCTGCTCAGCCTTGTGATTTGGTCGTAGGGATTTCTCATACTAAAAAATAAAAAAATAAAAATAAATAAAAGATAAAGTTTTAAAATTTGAAAGAAATAAAGTATGCATATTTTATAAGTGGATAACATTTTTAAAGTGTTTCCTCTTAATGCATTTTGTAAGATAAAAATAAATAAAATATAAAGTTTTAAAATTAAAAGAAACAAAGTATGCATATTTTATAGGGAAAAGTGTTTTCTCTTAATGCATTTTTAAAGAGGAGATCTAAGTTCAAACCTCCAAGTATGTTCAATTTGAAAAAAAGGTAGTAGTATGACCTGAGTCCATTTAGTGTGCATCAGCTTAATGATTGCGGTACAAGTATCGAGCCACCAAAGGTCTCCCTCACTTTGGGGGCATGTTTACTAAATCTTATAAAGGGGTTATAATGGTAGCACCATGATCTGCAATACAATGATTCCTCTATGTATCAAAACTATATATATATATATATTCAAAAAATTTAAAATACATAATTATATTGAACTTTAAACAATACTTAATAACTTTTTAAGTTTGTACAAAAATTAACTAGTTTCTATCCTTATATATCATATTGTTGTTGTATTTAACTCTATTGCAACTATGACACCAAATGGGATGGGGAGGTGGGAATGATTACCATTTCATGGAAGCTTTGTACTCAACCTAAGGCTTTAGGAGGTCTACGCATTATTGATCCTCTTACCCAGAGCAAAAGTTTGACCACTAAATGGGTTGCTAGAGCCATCACTTGTGATGAAAATTGAAATATTTATTTCATTATAGAATCTCACTAGCTACTCACGAACGTAAATGGAAAGAAACCCCGTGAGAGGATAAGGTCCTTAATGTGTCTTACTTTACGGTTAAAGAATATATTCCAGTTACCCAAAAATGGAAAGCTTGGCAATCAGTGTCTCATTTATTGGTTTGGAAGTCCAACTCCTTGAGACATGGTTTGAGCATCCATCTAAATAATCTTTTGTGGAATAAACTTATACTCCATAATGAAAAACCTTTAACTTTATGCAATGATATTCAAGGTATAGTTTTTTTTGAAGAAAGATATTAATAAAATTAAAGATATTTGGGATTAGGATAGCTACTCAATTCTTAATTGGAATAAAATATGCAATTATTATTCCCTTCCCTCTAGGTTCAAATAGTCTTAGGGCTTATTTGTGGATTCCATCCCTTGTGAGGTCCTTATGAAGTTGGGAGCAACTATCCATAATATTTGGAAAGACTGGAGATGGCTTAATGGTCATAGAATCTCTTCCATTACTTCTAGTTGGTTATACAAAAATATTTTGTGTTCCCCTTATTTAGACTCTAATCTCAATGTCAAGTGAATTTTACCAATGTTCAATGATAGTTTCTTGCTACTCAAATTTAGAAAGCTCTTGTTGAATCCAAAACTCATCTTCTTGGATGGCATATTTTGCATAAAAAAATTTCAACTACTAAAACTTTGGCTATGATTTTACACATTCCCCCTCAATGCAATTTTTGTAATGCTTTAGAATCTCTTATTCACTTGTTTTGGTTTTGTGACATGGCTAAATAGTTTTTTGATGTCTTCTACTTTTTTCTTTTTCCTTCTTTCACTAGATCTTGGAAGCTTTCTTTGCTTGGTTTTTCTCAGCTAGATCAGTCCCCCAAACTTTGGGATGTTTGTAGACTCATCCTTCTCAAGCACATTTGGAAATGCAGATGCAAAAAGGTGTTTACTGGATCTACTCCTCCATGGGATATAGTTTTAGAGACTTGACATTTGATCTTTTATTACATGTGGGACACATTCATTCCCAAGTCTATCGAACTTCCAACACACCTCTATTATTGATAGACTTCATCAGCTTTCTCATCTGATTCAAGATCTTCAAAAGGTCCAATAGGAAATTAAGAAGAAGGCAGTTAACAATGATAAGCAGGCTTAGATTTTAATTACTTTTTTTTTCTTCTTTGAAGATTTCAAAAAATATCAGAAGACATGCCCAAACTTTCTTCATATAATAGACTCTCCCACAGATGAATGTTGGTGTATTGCAACAAGATATAGCTATAGTATTTTTGTTGATATTAACTTCTATTCTTATGTATATTCAATTATTGATGGTTTACTCTTGATCCTCCTCATTTTGTTTTTTAGTTGGTGGACAGTGCTAGCACCAGAATATTGTAATGTTCCTATTAATGAATAAATATAATCTACCTTTTTCTAATTGATTACTTCATTTTCTTCTTTGAATATTTCAAACGATATCATAGAAGATGTGCCCATAATTTCTTCATATAATAGACTCCGAAGATGAATGTTGATATCTGGTGGTGTATTGTAGCAAGATATAGCTATAGTATTTTTGTTGATATTAGCTTCTATTCTTATGTATATTTAGTTATGGATGTTTTACTCCTGATCCATTCCATTTTTTTTTTTTAGTTGGTGGATAGTGCTAGCACCAAAATATTGTAATGTTCACATTAATGAATTAATATAATCTAGATTTTTTGTCCCGAGGGAACAGTGCAATAGTTTAGGTTTGACTCTTTTTTGAGAGGTCCAAGGTTCAAATTGTGGTGTGGGCGAGTATGTGATGGTTGTGTGTTAAATTCCCTATTAATAAGCATAACTCTCAACTTTACCAAAGTCATAGTTGAAAGCAAATTGATAAACTTTATACATTAGTAGTAACGGTTTATCATACTAACCAAATAAAAAAAATAAGCTAACTTTTTCAAAAATAAAAAATAAAAACAATTATCATTCTTAATTAAATACAAAATACAATCACTAACCGTTATAGACATAACTTCAACTAATAATCTCTAGAATGCTCAAATCCTAACACGTATATAACACGTGGAAGCACCCTCAATTCATTAATATTTTTTATTTATTTTGTAACTTTCATCAAATCTGGCGCAATATGGACACCTCGGCCCCTTTTTTCCAACAAGCTCTTTGGAATTATCAATCCACCCGACTTCCCCGCCACAAAATACAAATTCTCATTTAATATTTTACTCGAAACGCCTCCAACCACCAACCACTAAACATCGACAAAGATTATTTTAAGGACAGCAAAACAGTGACCTTTGACTTCCCCGTCACAAAATACAAATTCTCATTTAATATTTTACTCGAAACGCCTAGTGACAGCGAAACAGTGACCTTTTGCCGGTCAACGATTTTTTTTATATAAAAAGATTTATAATTCAAACAAGCGAAAGAAGACGAGTTAAGACCTCCATCTCATGTCGGGGAAGCCTAGTGGAGACGTTGATGCCAGCGCTCCCATCGCTTGCACCGAACAAAACCATACCCCCAATTTCTAACATGGATGCCGCCTGCACATTCAATGGCTTCCCCCACCCGTAATCCACCTCGTACACAGGAAATTTGTTGGAACTCGCCACGCTCACACCGACACGCGTCATGAATTCATAGCGTACACTCAACATGTCGCTCTCGGGGGATTCCATGGATTCCAACCACTCATTTAACGCATTAAGCTGCGCCTCCGTGGCGCAAGAATTCACGAGCTCCTGGATAAGCTCCGCGGCGAAGCCCACGTCCTCGCTCTGCAATTTCCCGGCGGTGGTCTCAACAAATCCCGCAGTAACGCAGTTGCCAAAATAAGTAGGAGGAAGGGGCGGATTCATTCGCCCTCTGCAATCAGCGAGCAGCTCAAACCTAACGGGTTTTTCTTCAGGGACCTCGCGCACCTTCATCACGGATCTCCAGAACTGCGCCGCCACCGCAACAAACGAGCTCGAATCTCCTGTTCGCTCTTTCAATCGCCGGATCTTCTCTTCCGTGAATAGAAACGTCAAGTATGCTAGTTCTGTTTTGTCAATGTCAGCCACCAACTCTCGGGTTTTTTCCTGAAATTTCACGACGTCGAATGCCTTTTTATGCTCCGGCTTTTCATCGTCCGCCATAATTTTGAAAATCTTTGCACCCGCTAACCGGCCTTGTGTCAGCTCTTCGGCCTTGAAAGAAATGGGCACAGGGCGCATGTTTTCCAGTTTGAAGACCGTTCTCGTGTGCTCGGGAGGTTTCGAAATGGGGACTCCTCTGCTACACTCCGCCCACGATTTCATGAAATTCCAGAAGGAATTTCCGTCGGCTAAGATATGATGATGGCGGGTTCCTATGCACAGACCGCCTTCCTCGAAAGCAGTCACCCACATAAGCAACTCCATAGGACATTAAAAATTTTCCATCCTATTCTATTTAAAAAAACAGACCTTAATCTCTTAGCAAAATAATGACTGGTGAGTGACAGGTTATCTGAGTGAAAAGATCAATTATTATGAAAGCTGCTTTCATGACATAAATTTAAGAACAAAAAACTAATGAAAACAAATGGAGAAAAAAAACTACCTGTACGGAGAGGAGCGGAGTGCTGCGATTTTCGTTTTGGAAAAGATGGGCTGCCGGAGCAAGATTTTCGAAAAAGGGCTTGCGTTGAAACTCGTCCTTTTCCACATCGTGGAGAGTCATATTGATGGATGCTTCAATGAAGTCCACGCCGGCGTCGTTGCAGTCCACCTCCGGTCTGCCGGATTTTCCCTTGTCTAACCGGCCGGCCAAGGGATATAAATGCACGAGAGCCGAAGCTAGGCTTTGCTTTAGCCGCTCCACCGTTGAAGAATAGTCGTTTTCGGGCAAGAGCTTGTAGAAGAGAAGCCTCTGAACGTTGTTGACATGAATCCAGAAAAGGTCGAGGTTGGATAGAAACATCCGGTGCCTGGCCGTTGGGACGGAAGGCGCCACGGCTGAAATTTTCGTCACGGTGACTCGAAAAGCTTCGTCCCCAGTCAGTGCAGACGACATTGCACAGAAAGCGTACAACCTATAAAAGTTGCAGTTGGATAGGAAAGTATAATTTCTAGAGATTAGCGTATGTCCACATCTTCCAGCTCGATGTGCGACAAACCAGACGTCCATAATGCCTTTGTCGCCCTTAAGAAATATGAAATTAGTTTTATCCATGGTGAAGACGAATCAATTTAGATAAATTTGAATTGTTGTGTAGGGAAACGAACATTTTTAATAATATAAAGGAGTTTATAACATCTTTCTTTAATATTTAGTATTATTTTATATATAAATTTTAATATTGAATAAATCTTAAGTCAACTAGAATCAATTGGATTCCTATAACCATTCCTAAATCTATCTAAAATTTAGATTATATAAAATAATTTTTAATGTTTAAAATTATTTATTTAATATATATGATTGTATGTTCTGATTATAAAAATGCACATCATTTAAAGTTTAATAAATTGTTACCTTAGTTAATTTTTTTTTTTAAATTAAAATTTTATTATTTTTTTTTAAAAGCTCCGAAATCTTTTTACATCAGGTCATTAAAAAGACTAGGTTATAGGAAAGCTTTAAGGAAAAGCACAAGTATGAACCAGAGCAAATGCTTCAGGAAAGAGCTAAGGAAAGGTTAAAGGATGGTCCGAAGGAAAACGCGCTTGAAGTATCTTCAACTGGGAATAATTTTAAAGTCCATTCAACATAAAATTTGAAAATCCGCGACATCGACATCGACATCGACGTTCATATTTCTTGTATATTTGGTTTATGATCTATTAGTTGTTGTTTTGTTTTAATGGACGTAATCATAATAAAATGTATTTTATTTGTATAAATTAGCATCATTCACTTATCTCTTGAAGTAGATACTACTGCAGTTATTCTAACCCGTTAGTTAAAATATTTAAGTTGTATGTAAAAATATATCAAAATCTAAAAACATAGATGCATTAATATATTTTTAATTGTTAAGATTTTAATTTTTTTCGATCCGTGTATGCTTTGTAAGTATTAAAATATAATGTCAATGAGTTGCCTATTTACTCTTCCGACAAATACAAATGAACAGTACATTTGGTACCTTTATTTCAAATGTATATTTTTGTTAGTGTTGAATTAAATTTAGTTTTATAAATAATTCTTAAATTATTGATTAAAGATTTATTTTTCTATTTATTTGGTAACTTTATTTCAAATGCATATTTTTGTTATGGTTAAAATTTAATTTAGTTTTATAAATAATTTTTAAATTATTGATTAAAGGTTTATTTTTTTTTAAATTTAATAATATATTTATATTAATATTGTAACTTTTATTAAGTGTAGTAGTAAGTGTTAGTTAGAAGTGAGTGCGAGTGAGCAAGAAGTGATTATAGTCAAAAGCAAGTGTAAGTGTGAGTCGTGAGTAAATGTAGTTGAAAGCGAGTGTAAGCACAAGATAGAAGTGAGTATAGATGGAAGTCAGAAGTGAGTGCAAGCATGAGTCGGAAGTGAGAAGGAAGTGTGAGCAGAAGTCGGAAGTGAGTGCAAGCATGAGTTGAGAGTGAGGAGGAAGTGTGCGCAGGAAGTAGAAAGCAAAGTAAGTGTGATTCATTTGAATAAAATCCAATGTGAGCCAAGAAGAAGTGCAATCTAAGAGGAAGTGCAAGTCGATATTTAATCAGGGTAGAAGAGCATCTAGTTCATCAAGAGTGCATCAATGCTTTAAATCCTTACCACAAATGCATGGAATATTGTTTCAAAAAAAAATTTGAAGTAAAGGAGAGTCGAGAAAAATAAGAGATAAGGGCTATTGCGAGCCAAGAGGGATTGCAAGCTAGGAGCAAGTGCAAGATAGGAGAGAGTGTAAGTTGGGAGCGAGTGCAAGCCGAGAGGGAAGGTGAGCCAAGAGGGAGTGCAAGCCAAGAGCAAGCCCCATTCGCTACTATGGAAATAAAATCATATCTAAGGGAAGTTAGGATGCCCTAGTTGGAAGTATGGAGGCCCAAGTTGGAGATAAGCAAAAGAGTGAATACATGGAAACTTCGATCTAGGTAGCAAATGTTACACTAGAAGCGAGTATCAAGGATGAAATGATTGAGCATGATATAATGGTTCTTATAAGTAGAAGGTTTATATGTAAGTTCTATAAATCATGGCTAGGGTTTTTAGAGATTCAAAATTGGATCAAGTGTAAGTGGGGATTAAATTCTAATTACTCTATGATTTTTCTTTTTAAATGTTTTCTCTCATCATCGTTTCCAATTAAAAAAATAAAGATAAAATAATGGTTGGTGGCCCATGGTTTAGGGAAAGAGATGCACTTTATTTGAGACCATGGA
This sequence comes from Wollemia nobilis, assembly GCA_028583015.1. Classification (NCBI taxonomy): domain Eukaryota; kingdom Viridiplantae; phylum Streptophyta; class Pinopsida; order Araucariales; family Araucariaceae; genus Wollemia; species Wollemia nobilis. Next base: position 31,753 of record JAQPPZ010005780.1, on the reverse strand, counting down.
ATAATTTTTTTTGTTGAGATAAAAACTATTAAGAAGCTTCTAGTATGGGTTAGGCTTTTTGGACTTCCATATCAACTTATAAATAAGTATGTTTTGAAGAATATTGGAAATACCCTAGGAGAATTCATCAAGGAAGGACTAAATACTAAGGAGCAAAAGCATGCTATATATAATAGAATATGTGTTGCTATGGATATTTCAAAACCTTTGCCACAATTCATTAAGATAAAATTTGAATCAAGAGAATGAGATCAACAAGTAGATTATGAAATTGGGTATATGGCAAAGATTTTGTGAAGTGAAAACTATGGAGACAAAAAAATCTAGCCATGAGATAAACTTCAAGACAAAGCAAGGTAATAATACAGTGATAGAAGCTAGATCAAATCAAGGTTATTCCAATCCAAAATAAGAGGTAAAGAAAGTCTATCTACAACATTATTTGACAAGTTTAGAAGGAACTAAAGGTGCAAAAGAAGATGTGAAGAGAAATCTTAAAAAAGAGACAACAAAAGAGATCAAGTTTATGTAAATCATCTTCATTTTTCTCAAATAATGTAGAATCCTATCCAATTAATAAGAGTGAAATGGATTAAGATATTATCTCTTGCACTTCATGGTTTCAAGAGCAACATAATAAAGAAATCAGGATAGAGAAAACCCATAACAATTTAGGTTTTTTAGAGCAAAATAAGAAGGTAATTGTTGCAAAGAGCATCCTTGCACTTTAGGGTTTCTAGGGAAACATTAATAAGATTGTGCTTTTAAGGTTGTTCCTTGTATTTCATATACTTATTCTAAATAAGATAAACCTAAATATGATAAATCTTACTATGAGCAATGTGAGAAGATTAAAGAGATTGATGAAGATGAAAGTATTGTTGGAAATGAAAAAAAAAAAGACCTAAGAAGCAAAAACAAAGAAAAAAACAAAGGGATATTGATATAGGAAAACAAACAAGTGCACAAGTGCTAACAAGAAGTGAGGCTAAACTTACAAATAAAATAAAAAAATAAAAATGAAAATAAAATCTTGGAATATTAGGGGATGAATAAGAACCCTAAAAACATATTTTAATAAAATGTGAGGTTGTTATAGATAAGATATTTATAGATATAAAATTTAGGCAACAAATATTTTAGCCATTAGCCGTGTTGAATTTCATGTTGGCATAATTTAAATTTCAAAGGGCATTTGATATCAAAGGTTTTGATTGTGAAAAATTGGCAGTTTAAGGAAGATAGAGAATATCTTTTATAAAAAGGCAAATGAAGAATATTTTGATGGAAAGGTAAATTTGGATATGCTATCAACTTGTTAAAAATGTAATGAGAACAATGTAATGTTTTCGTTTTCAATGAAAATGACCTCCAATAAAAATCACATATTACTTTATTTAAAAATAAAATAAAATAACATAAATAAAAATAAAAAATATATATTGTAAATTTTTAACTGTTTTTAATAATAAAAATTAGTATTTAAATTTTTGTTTTAAAAATGTATAACTTATATTTAATTTCATACAATTCATAAATGTATAACTTATATTTAATGGTTAAAGGTTATTCAAAATTTATATTTTCTTTTCATATAGATTTTATATAATCGTAGTTTGTTTTTATAAAACATTTTATATAATAACAAGTACAGGCATCATGTTGGTTTCGTGGGTTGGTGTGATCTTTCGAAATTAAAAAAAATAAATCATGTGTCCTTTCAAAATTAAATGAAACACACTTAAGGATAATAACACTTATTAAATAGTACAAATTTAATTCATTAAAACAAAAGAATAATTAGTCTAAGTCTGAGTCACATGATTGGTAATTTATTGAGGCGGTCTAGTTGTCCATTATTATTAGTATAGCAATGAAAGGTAATTCATTGAGGCAGTCTAGTTGTCCATTATTATTAGTATAGCAATGAAAGGAAAGATAAGGGATAGTATTAACACGCTGAAATATATACATGTATTGACATTTATTTATGTTGATTATGTTATATAATATATGAAAGATAATTTGAAGTGTAAGTGGAGTAGTAAATAGATTATTATTTTTAATTGAAATTAATTTTTTAAATAAAAATAAAAGATATATAGGTTTAATAATTTAATAAACCAACATCTACATTTAGTTGGATGTTTTTGTTCACATGAAATCCTAGAACATAAATGACAAGTTGTGTCTATGGACTTTATAGTTGGTTTACCTAAAAATTGATTTCAACATGATGATATACTGGTGGTGGTTGATAAATTAACTAAAATAGCACATTGTTTTGCTAGGAAATATTAAATATGGAGCTCTTGTTGTAGCCCAAAAATTTTTTAGGGAGGTGGTTTGGCTACATGGTTTTCCTAAAATAATTATATCAGATAGAGATTCTAGGTTCACTTCCAAATTTTGGTAGACATTACATAAAGCATGGGGGACAAAACTTAACATCATCATTGCTTATCACCCAAAAACTGATGGACAAACTGAGAGGGTAAATAAAATCTTAGAGGATATGCTATCATCAAACAAAGTGGGAGGACTACCTTTTTTGGTAGAATTTGTTTATAATAATAGTTACCATACTTCTTTGGATATGGCTCCATTTGAGGCTCTATATGGGAGGAGGTGTAGAACGACATTTTCATGGAGTAATCCAAAATATCGAGTGATGATTGGGCTGGATATGGTTAAATAAATGGAATAGCAACTCAATGAAATTCGTCGAAGGCTTAAAGAAGCTTCAAAATGACAAAATAACTATACATATCTTAAAATAACACCAAGGGAATTAACTATGGGAGACAAAGTATTCCTTAGGGTTAAACCAACCAAAAACTCTATGAAATCCTCTAAAATTCATCCAATATTTATGGGACATTTTGTAATTATTAATAAAATAATCCCAGTAGCCTACATATTAGTCTTACCACCCAACTTGTCAAAATCCATGATACATTCCATGTTTCCTTTCTCAAGAAATGTGTTTCTAACCCCTCACATGTTTGGAATATTGATCATTTACAGATGGATGATCCCTTGTGCATTGAGGTGCGACCAGTTAAGATCCTTGGTTATAGAACAAAACAATTAAAAAATATATATTGAACAATGTAAAGTCCAATGGGACCAATATTCTGAAAATAGTACCATGTGGGAGGATGTGGCTATCATGAAAAGACAGTTTTTATTTTTGTTTGAATAGTGATATAGTCATGTTGTAGTTTCCATTTTTGATTGAACAATTGATATAATCATATTTTTGTTTGATGAGTATAATATTTATCTATTGTTCGTAAATGCATGTTATCTCTACTGTACATGATGACTAAGTTTTTCACCATGTAATTTTGCTGATGTACTATATTGATTTTATATTATTCATGGTAATATATGTTTTTTTGTTTCACTAGGCAATGTAAACACAGGAACTATGTTTAATATTAGAGGGGGAGTATGTAATAACTCTCCAAAATTTAACTTTTATATACCTAATTATCTGCAAGGATGAGATACTGCTAATGCATCTGTGGATGCAGAGACATATTATTACTATTGGGAGCAATTCGATGGATAGATGTCTCCTCAGTCAGAAAAAAAAGAGTTACCTGGTGGAAGGTAAGTCAAAGTAAATAATGAACGACGAATCATTCACCGTTGTTAGGGGCAAAGAACCCTACTAGCAGTGCATCCGCCAACGGTCCATATAGATGCATATCATGTAGTTGCATTAATAGGTATGCCTGTGTATGTTTTATTTTAGAATTTATGTTTTAAAATCATAGTAATGATAATATTTAAAAAAATATATATATATATAAGTAATAATGTAGAAATATAAAATATTAATAAATAATAAATATATATAAGTAAATAAATAATAATGACAAAAAAATAAAACCTTGTTATTTATTAAACAAGGTAATTTGAAATATCATGTATTAAAATTATTATGCATTATGGAACTGGATATTGATCATGGATAAGTCATGGACTACACATGGCAAGTTTTGGAAGGAAAGTCCCATATTCGATCAACATATGTAATGCATGTGAAAAACCATATTGTCTAGAAATCTAAGTGGGGGAGAGAGAACGAAAAAAATCATCTTCTTGGAAGAGGGAGAAAAATTGTCTAGGAGAAAAGTAACTAGAAGGTATTTTTAGTGCAGAGTACAGGATAAGCATTCTTCGGTAAGGAAAAATTTCTGAAAAAATTTCAGTTGCTAATATGATGTTTTATTATCAAAAATAGTTAATATTAAGTTTATAAGTTTAATAAAGAAATTATCCAGGCTTGTTATTTCTTTACTACAAATGATTGATAATATCTCTACTGGAGTGAAATAATCTGAAGAGTATGATATTTTATTTGAATTGCATGCTAAACTGGGCGGTGCATGATTGAATGCATTTGTAAGATTAGATGCATGTCATTTTAGTATTGGTCGTTCTGACCCTTGTGAACACCAGTAAACCTTGTATGGAACCTAAAGAATCAATGAGAATATGAATTCATTTTCTCATGGGCAACATATAAAACTTCACCTACGCTTGGTTGAGAAGTGTAGCATTTTTTCTAGAAGAAGTATCGTTGTACAAACTTGAGATTTTATTAAAATAAAACTTACCTATACGCTGGTTTATGGTTATTCAAAAAGGTTTGCATGAAGAGATGTTGGGATTCTCTTTATGGGCTATAAAAGATAATGTGATGAATGCAACCATTTAAGATATATTTGAATTTGTTTTAAATATTGGATGGTCAAATTTTATATGAAATACTTTGTTTCGTGTCTATGGATTAAGCTTTGATTAAATGTAAAATATTACTTTATAGAAGCTTTTAAATCTGTGTTTGCCTGTGAAAGATATATTGAATAAATGTATTGTTCTTTGTGATATGCTTATATTGTATCATTAAGACCTTTAAGTCACTGTGTTAACTCCAAATCCATCCATATCTTTAATCTGGTTTGCATCTGTATTGTGTGACTAAGGGAGTACTTTTGGAAGACGTAATTTAGAGTAGAGTGCTTCATGAAATTTAGGATTTGCATGGCAGGAAAAATGGAACTTTAGGCAAACGTTTCCATTGTTATATTTGCACTGGTTGTTAATTGTTTTCACAAACTCTGAATTGTTTATGCTCAATGGGAGAATGTACACAACCACATTATGTTTGATTTTGATTAGGAATTGAATAAATAATTCTAGAGAGAGTTTGGTTCATGTTTCATCTTAAACCTGAAGTAATATTTAAAATCCATGGTTGTTAGTCTTGTTTTTATTATGAGTAGAGGATATATATTAATTTGAGTTCGTTAAAAATAAAAAAGACATGCATATAAAAAGGAATGCAACATTTTAAATGGTATTTGATAAATAATTTCAACTTGGTTGTGTTTCCTAAACCTATAGAAGATGCACCTTAGAGAAGCTTGTAACCTAGGAGAATGATTAGATGTCTTGCTCATGAGGGAAATTATAGTCTAGGAACAATAATTTGTCTTTGATGAGAAACACATGCCAGATAACCGTCCCTCTAATTCTATAGTAGAAAATCATCATCGGTAGGTGTGGTAGGATCAAACATTTAAATTCTTATACAAATGTATTAAACTCTACTTTAAATAATTCAAGCTAGGTTAGAATATAACACAGAAATAGAATCTTTCCTCGGATAACTTCATGTAAGCCAAGGACTTTTTTTTAACTAGGTGAGGGAAAAATCATAAAGATAGAGAACATAGGAACTCAACTTTAACCAATGTAGTGGTAGGGGAGATATCAAGTCATGTCATTGAGGGTAAAATCAAAATCATTGTGCTTTGAGCCTTTTTAATATTTAATAGCTTTAGCCTATTTTAGAAAACTTACTCCCGTATTCTATAGAATCTACCTGAAAGATTTATGTGGTTAAGATAAGACCTTAGATTTAAAACATTAGTTTTATGTCATGTTTAGAATCATTCTTAGAAAATAGTATCTTTACAACTTTGTTAATGAGGAATTCAGTTATTTAAACTATTATATACTCTATTGAAATTTTATTTGGTTACTATATTTAAATTTGATAATAGAAAGCTTGAGAGTTTTCTTATGTTATGATTTGTTCTTGACTATTCTTCCTATGATTATTTTTGATAGATAAAGAGGAACTTTCAATAAAGGGATTAGGTTTGTATAGAACGTATTTTAGAAGAGCAACATGAAGTTTAAAAGCATTTATTGATTTAAATTTTATTTAGTTAGAATTTGTTATTGGTTCAGAAATATAAGTATAAGTTTTGTACATTTCTTAATATAAAAGCTTAAAGGTTTTGGAATGGGCTTGATATACTAGAAATTGGTGTTCGTGTTGGAATTTTATATACTTTAAATTCCAAATAGAAAAATATAAATAATAAAGCAATCTTTAAGCATTGGTTTATCTTTATCTTCTTTCTTTTTGCATAAGTAAGAGTTTAAATTTTTAATGGTTAGATTGAAATCATGTTTAGTTAATTGTAATAAGACATAAACCTCTTAGGATCATTAGAAAAATAAACTTAGGATTTAGGAGGTAATGAAACTTATCAAAAATATAGTACCAAGGTTGTGGGTAGATAATCCTTCTTATTTAAAGATTGTGGCAAACAGTCTTAACTTCAACTTTAAATATGTGGGTAGACAAACATCTTTCCAGGGCTTGTCATACTCCTAAGAGGAAGGTTTAGCATGGGATGTAAGGGGGAAATGAAATGGGTATTTCTCTAAGGTAAACCCTGTTAGTATGAAGTGGTGAATTTTGCACTTGGATTGTGGATCATGGAAGATAATCCACCAACATAATGGTATGGGATATTATGTTGAAGGCAAGACACCGGGTAACTACCAAGGTAGTGGTAGACCTTAGACGAGCCCCAAGAATTGTTGCTACTCATCTAGCTTAGGCATTCTCATGCTAATATCTCACGACCAGAATTCATGATGAGATGTAAGGAAATATGTGTTTGATCCTCTAGTTAAAATGGGCCCTAGAAGGATAAACCCGCGTCTGAATTTGGATTCTCGATGGAAAGAGAGAGAAGTTCAATAGAGGTAATCATACCAAGATTTGGCCAATCTCTATCTCATGAGTATTCCAACTATAGTGGAATGGCACTCATGAATATTTAGCATGCTCATACTAGAAAGATAAAGAAAAAAAAAATTATATTGAAAATTTCACTTTGTCAGCTTCAAGTCAAGACAACCAATTGGGTAGATTTAGGTTGTTAGAATACATAATTAAAAAAAAAAACTCTAAAACATGAGGAAGGACATATATATAAGAGAGTTAAAGGTAGTTAGCAAAAATTCTTTAAATTTATCAAATACATATATAGTATATATTTGCTATATCATTTTACTTTTTAAAAATTATAAAATAAATATAGTTAACTTTAAAGTTAATATTCAACAGTTTATTAGAAGATAGCAAGATTTTGGTAAATGAAAGTTTTATATTTTTGAGACTATTGGAAAAAACCAATAGGGTTTTAAAAATTTGTAACCAGTCTCATTCGTTTTACATTTATTAGACTCTGTTTTACTTCCATCGGATTTTATATCCGTTTTACTTTCATTGGATTGATTCGTTTCACTTTCATCATCACCTTTACCCTCTTTTTTATCCTTTTTATTCCTCTTATTTTCCATTTTTTTATCCAATTATTTATCTTTTATTTTATCCTCTATTTTAGCCCTTTTTTAGGGGCCTCTTTTTGTAGCTAATTCTATTTAAGCCATTTTTTTAGCCACCTATTTTTTTTTTTTTTTTGTGGAAAAAATCCCAAAGGGATGCCACTTTCGGGTAAGGCCCAAGGAGGCAAGGGTATCCATTCCGCAAAAAACACCCAAGACTCGGACCTGGCCTACCACCTTTGACATACTCAAGGAGCAAACAAACACACAAAACCAATTTAAAAATAAGTAAATAACAACAAAAATAATAAAATAAAATAAAAAACATGCTCCTTGAGTGTGTCAAAAATAAAAGCACAACCAAACACGCACAATAAGATAAAACAAACCAAAACATAAACCACATAGAAAAACACAAGAACCACATAACAAAACACAAACAAGACAAAAACAACAGAACACTACAAAGACATAACCCAAAAAAACATGAAAAATAAACACAACCAAAACCTAAAAAATAAAAAATTAAAAAAAATAAAAATAAAAATAAAAAACAACCAACAACAGACAATAAACAAAAACAAAAAACATAGAAAACACTCACACATAAAAACACGAAATAACATAAACAAAGAGAAACCCAAGAACAAGAATGAAAAAAACACAAGAACAATAACAAAAAACATTTTAAAAAAAAATACAAAACAACAAAAACACATGAACAACAAAAAAACAACATAAAGAACACAAAAACAAAATAAAACAAAAGAACCCACCCACCTTAAAAAACTAAACAAAAACAAAAAACAAAAAACAAAAAAGAAAAAAAATTGAACATAACAATGACCTATCTAGACCAGAAGACTATTAAGGCAAGAATCAACGGAGGAAACAAAATAAAGAATAAAATGAGCCAGGGAACTAAAAAAAACTGAATGAACCAAATAGAAGCAAAAAAAAAAAGTAAGAAGAAACTAGGTACCTTCAGAACTGGAGCCATCCAAAGAAATGATAGAAAGAAGAGCTTCCCTAATTTGAGAAGCCCACCATATAGAAGGGTGGCCATAACAAGTAAGATCACCTTTGTCCAAAGCCCAATTAGCTAAAGCATCAAAACTCTTGTTTTGATCTCTAACCACATGATTGTAATCAACTTTCAAAAATCCCATCTAGATTAATTGAATCTTCTCAATAATTATTTTTATTATCCAATCCACCTTATGATTCTTAGAAGGATTCTTCAAGAGATTAATCATAAGTTAAGAGTCAGACTCAACTAAAACCTTTTCCCATCCAACCTTAGTAGCCTCCTAAAGGCCTCTAAGGATACCATACCCCTCAGCAAGGTTATTGGAAAGAATACCCAAATTCTCAGCAAAAGTAAAAACCAGGGAGCCATATGAAATTCTACCAATTTCTCCCACACTGGCTTTTCCAGGGTTCCCTCTCGAGGCTCCATCAGTATTGAATTTTCCAAAATCCTTAGGAGGAGGTTGTCAATTTCTAGTCCTATCCATCTTACTAATACTCACATTCCATTTAAGTTGGATGCCCTTAGAATATTTAATCTTCAATCTTTGCATCACTTGATTCCATCTTTGGTGGGAGTTTTAGGGGTGATTAAGGAGTTGATGGACTGAGTCAACTAAGTTGGCTATGATCTTTTGCCAAATATAGTGAATATCCTTCCTATCTTGATTAAAAATTTGGTTGTTCCTTTCATTCCAAATATTCCAAAGAAGAATGGTAGAACCCATCCAAACTAATTGCCTAATAAAATGATCAACACCCTCTTTATTAGGCCAATCCCTCCAATGATGTTCAAAAGTAAAAAAATTGGACCACTGTAAGCCAAGTAAAGTGGTCATTCTCCTCCATAGCTCAGAGGCTAAAGTACACTCAATAAAAATATGGTTGAGATTTTCTATATTCTCTTCACACATTTCACATCTAAAAGGGCCATGAAAACCATGCTTCATAAGTTGCTCACCAGTAAGCACCCTATGATGCAATAAAAGCCAATTAAAGAACCTCACCTTAGGCTACAGCTTTTGAGCCCACAATCTATAAAAGATGTCAGAAGAATGGTTGGGATTATTATGGCATAAGGTCAAATAACCTTGAGCAACTGAATACTCACCCTTAGTAGTGTTGTTCCATCCAAAACAATCTTTTTCATGGGACCAAGAGAGGGATCTCATATGAAGGATGCCTTGGATATCTTGTCTTTGCCTTTCTAGGATTTGAATAGGCCAGTCCTCAATATGAATCCAATATCTACCAACCTTTGAATTACCAGTATGGTACCAATAGTAATTAGCCACCTTTATCCAATTAGCTCGGTGAAGCTCCTCCATCCAAGGCCTCCAATCAGGAAACTGAGTTATCAAAGGCTCGTGACCATCCCAAGAATTTGTCCAAAAATTTGCATGTTAACCATTATGAATGATCCAAAATAATTTTTTTTTATCAAATCCTCACCAGTCTTAAGAACTGCTAAAATGGGAGAACCTTTGGTAGGAATTTGATAGCGAACAAGGTCTTCAGGACTTTTGTTCTCAGCATATTTAGCACAAAGATTATTGGCCCAAAGAGCATTGGGGTTATGCAACATCCTCCAATATAATTTAGCAGCTAAAGCTTTGTTGTTATTAATAGAAGAATGAAATCCTAACCCCCCTTCACTCTTAGGAAGACATAAAGTATCCCATTTCACCAAGGCCTATTTTCTTTTCTCCTTAGTACCACTCCAAAGGAAACAATGACTGATTTGATCCAATTCTCGAAGAACAGCCTTTGGGATATTCAAAACGGAAGAAACATAAATAGGAATAGCTTGAAGGACTAATTTTACCAAGGTGATTCTACCCCCAGAAGAAAGCCACTTGTTGGTCCATTTTCCAATTTTCTTCCTGACTTTGTCCAACAACCAATTCTAATCTTTATTTTTTTGCCTTTGAATATTTATAGGAATACCTAAATAAGTGATTGGAAGAGAGGTCTTCTTATATCTTAATTTATTCAAGACCATGGATTCTTTTCTAGAAGAGCAGTGAAAGAAAATAACTTTAGATTTGTCTTCATTGATCAACTGCCCAATAGCCTTAGAAAAACAACTAATGATTTGCTTAATATTATAAGCTTCCTTAACTGTAGCTTTACCTAAAAGAGTAGAGTCATCCATAAATTGAATATGAGAGATAGGTCTAGCTCCATGAGCAATGGTAACTCCCTCAAGGGTTTTTTTTTCCCTCTTTTTGGTTATAGTCCTACCCAAGCATTCAACAAAAATGATTAATAAATAAGGGGATAGCGGGTCACCTTGCCTAATACCTCTAGAAGTTGGGAATGACTGAGAAGGCTTGCCATTGATAAGAATTAAGTAGGAAACTGAAGAGATACATCCTATAATCCAATTCATCCAATCCTTAGAGAAACAAAATTGCCTCAAAACTTTGATAAGGAAGTGCCAATCCACTCTGTCATAAGCGTTGGATAAGTCTAACCGAATGAACATGGAAGGAGAATTTCGCATATCCATGGAATGGATGGCTTCCTAATCAAGAACTATCCCATCTACTATTTGATGTCCTTCCACATAATCCCCTTGCTCTGGGGAAATAATCTTATGCAAAAGAGGCTTCAACCTTTCTACCATGATTTTAGTAATGAATTTGAGAAGAACATTGCATAAAGCAATAAGTCTAAAAGCTGAGATATGATCAACCTCTTGAGCTTTTGGAACAAGAGTAATATAAGTTTTATTGATAACCTTCAAAATTTCTTTGGATTTCCTGGCTTCTTCCACCACCTCTGATAAATCAACATGAAGGATATCCCAGAACTCTTGGTAGAACTCAATGGGAAAACCATCAAGACCTGGGGTTTTCCCTTTTTACATTTTAAAAACTACTTGTTGAAGCTCATTGATAGTAACAGGAGTAGTCAAAATAGAGTTCTCCTCAGAAGTGATAAGAGAAGGGATTGCTTGAAGAAATTTTTTTGTGAAGCTAAGTCAAGAGGAGTAGCAACAAAAATATTGGAAAAGTAATCAACAACAATAGAGTTCATGCCATCCCAAGTATAAACAACATCTCCAGAATTTGATTTTAAAGAAGAAATAAAGTTGTGAGATCTTCGAGCTAGAAGAGATTTGTGGAATAAATTTGTGTTTCGATCTCCTTCTTTGAGCCATTGAATTCTAGATTTTTGCTTCCATAAGATTTCTTCTCTTTTTTCCCATTCCTCTAACTGAGTTGTGAGTTTAATTTCATATGCACTTCTCTTCTCTGTGAGGCCATCCAAATGGATTTTCTTATTCAAATTTTCAAGATGAGCAATAACTTCATGTTTTTTTATGAAAATCCCCAAACTCTTTCCAGTTCCAAGTCTTGATTTTGGATTTAATGTATTGCAGTCTTTTAGCAAAACAGAACATCTTAGTCCCATGCCTAGGTTTCCCTACCTTCCACCATTGTTGCACACGAGGTCTGAAGGAAATGTCTCTAAGCCACATTAATTGAAAACAAAAAGGAGAGAAACTCACATTGGTTTTCCACATTTCCACCATGACTGGCCAATGATCCGAACCAGCATTATTAAGAGTCTTCACTTTAAGAATGTGACCATGGATTAAGAAATTTTTAGAGAGCAAAAACCTATCCAATCTCTCCATTATACAAGCTAAGCCTTGCCTTCTCTTAGACCAAGTCATAAGGCCATTATCTGGTTGGATATCCACAAGATGGATTATATTGATGGATGTTTCGATGAAGTCCACGCCGGCGTCGTTGCAGTCCACCTCCGGTCTGCCGGATTCTCCCTTGTCTAACCGGCCCGCCAAGGGATAGAAGTGCACGAGAGCCGAAGCTAGGCTTTGCTTTAGCCGCTCCACCGTTGAAGAATAGTCGTTTTCCGGCGAGAGCTTGTAGAAGAGAAGCCTCTGAACGTTGTTGACATGAATCCAGAGAAGGTCGAGGTTGGATAGAAACATCCGGTGCCTGGCGGTTGGGACGGAAGGCGCCACGGCTGAAATTTTCGTCACGGTGACTCGAAATGCTTCGTCCCCAGTCATTGGAGAGCACGTTGCAGAGAAAGCGTACAACCTATAAAAGTTGCACTTGGAGAAGGAAAGGATAAGAGGGATATCTAGATATAATTTCCAGAGATTAGCGTATGTCCACATCTTCCAGGTGGATGTGCGATATTACAGACGTCCAAAATGCCTTTGCCGCTCTTAAAGAATAAGAAATTAGTTTTATCCGACAAATCAACTTAGACAAATTCGAATTGTTGTGTATGAGAAACGAACATATTTTTTTGTATAGGGGTTGTTAACATTTTTTTTCCTATATTATATTAGAAATCTTAGATTTAGATTTCGTGTTGGAGTTCTCTTCTTTAAAATCGTCTTCGGGTTATTAAAAACATTTGCCGCTCTTAAAGAATAAGAAATTAGTTTTATCCGACAAATCAACTTGGACAAATTCGAATTGCTGTGTATGAGAAACAAACATATTTTTTTGTATAGGGGTTGTTAACATTTTTTTTCCTAATATAGGTATTAGAAACCTTAGATTTAGATTTCGTGTTGGGGTTCTCTTCTGTTAAAATTGTCTTCGGGTTATTAAAAAAAATCACTCGGTCCCATTCACGTGAGACAACTGGACTTTGCATATTCGTAGCATGTGAGGGGTGAGATTTGAACTTGGAGCCTCTCTTTTTCAACTTAGAAAGTTTTAATTACCTACTTGTTCTCCAACTTCCCACATGAACAAATATATAAATATTATTTCAGATTACAAACTTTAACATTCAGTAAACTTTAATACTGGATAACAAATTAACTGACTCAAATTAACTGACTCCTGTAACCATTAAAATTATTTATTTAATATACAATTATATATTTTAATTATAAAAAATTAACCTTAAAAAGCTAAATAAATTGCTACCCTTAAAGTAGAATGTTTTCACTGGCCATTCTATTAAAACTTATAACTTAAAAACAAGTTTTTAAGTTATAGTGAATAATATAACATTACATATAATATTCTAATATTGTCGAGAAGAAACTGCGAGGATAAAGGAAACACTCAATTCCCCGCTAAAAGCTCAGCATATTGGTTAGTTTGACGAAAGGGACTACCAAAATTCATGGACCTTTAGCTATTGTCCGTAGAAAAGCAAATCAGCGACATCGACATTTATAGTTCTTGTTTATGATCTCTGTTAGTTGTTTTGTTTTAATCGACGTAATTAATAAATTTTCTTTTATTTTATAATTTTGTAATGTGCAGATCTTGTTGAAGTGTATAAATTAGCATCCTTCACTTATGTTGAGGTAGATGCTACTGCAGTTATTCTAACCCGTTACTTAAAACATTAAGTTGTATTTAAAATATGAAAATAAAGTTAAAAATTTCGTAAATAAATAAATACATTAATATATTTTTAAACTTTTAATTAATATTTTAGGTTTTTAAGGGGTTTAAGATTCAAATCATATTTGTATATAATGATATACATTGTATGTGTTTAAAAATAATGATAATGAGTTTCCAATTTACTCTTGAGGAAAATGAGCATACATTTGATAACTTTATTTCAAACTTACATTTTTGTTATGGTTGAATTAAATTTAGTTTTATAAATAATTTTTAAATTATTGATTAAAGATTTATTTTATATTTTTTTAATAATATATTTGAAAAAATATTTATGTTAATATTGTAAGTCTTTTTGAGTGCAATAGTGAGTGCAAGTTAGGAGTGAGTGTGAGTGAGCAAGGAGTTATTGTAGTTGAAAATGCGTGCAAGCATGAGTCGAGAGTGAATGTAGTCGGAAGCGAGTGCAAGCACAAGACAAAAATGATTGTAGTTGGAAGTCGAAAGTGAGTGGAAGCACGAGTTGGGACTGAGGAGGAACTGTGAGAAGAAAGTAGAAAATAAAGTAAGTGTGATTTAGTTGAAGAAATTATTAGGAGGAAGTGCCATCTAAGAGGAAGTACAAGCCAAGATTCAATCATGGTATAAGAGTAGTGGGTTAATCCAAAGTGTATCAATGCTTTAAGCCCTTCCCACAAATGCATGGAATATTGTTTTTGAAAAATTGTTGAAGCAAAGGAGAGCCAAGATTCGAGAAAAATAAGAGACAAGGGCTACTGCAATCTAATAGTGAATGCAAGCTAGGAGCAAGTGCAAGGTAGGAGAGAGTGCAAGCTAGGAGCAAGTGCAAACCGAGAGGGAAGGTGAGCCAAGGAGTGCAAGCCAAGAGCAAGTATAATTTGCTACTATGGAAAGAAAGTCATATTTGAAAGCCCTAATGGGAAGTTAAGATGCCCTAGTTGAAAGTATGGAGGCCTATGTTGGAGATAAGCAGAAGAGTGAATACATGACAAGTTCAATCCAGGTAGCAGATGTTACACCAAAAGTGAGTATCAAGGATGAGATGATTGAGCATGATATAATGGTTTTAATAAGTAGATGGTTAATATGTAATTTCCATAAATCATGGCCAGGGTTTTTAAAGATTCAAAATTGGATTAAGTGGAAGTGGGAATTAAATTCTAATTACTCTATGACTTTTCTTCCTAAATATTGTTTTCTCATCTTTTCCAATTTAGCAATTAGGGATAAAATAATGGTCGGTGGCTCATGGTTTAGGGGAATAGATGCACTTTATTTGAGACTATGGAATGAATTTTTTTTTGTTGAGACAGAAACTATTAAGAAGCTTCTAGTTTGGGTTAGGCTTTTTGGACTTCCATATCAAATTATAAATAAGGATGTTTTGAAGAATATTGAAAATACCCTAAAGAAATTCATCAAGGAAAGACTAACTACTAGGGAGCAAAAGCATGTTATATATACTAGAATATGTGTTGCTATGGATATTTCAAGATCTTTACCATAATCCATTACGAGAAAATTTGAATCAAGAGAATGGGATCAACAAGGAGATTATGAAAATATTATATTTCATTACCACAATTGTTATGAGATTGGACACATGGCAAGAGTTTACAAAGTGAAAACTATGAAAAAAGAGACAAAAAAATCTAGCCATGAGATAAAATTCAAGACAAAGCAAGGAAACCATATAGTGATAGAAGCTAGATTAGATCAAGGATATTCCAATCCAAAAGAAGAGATAAAGAAACTTTTGAAGTCAGTGTTACAAGTAATGTCAGTTTATAAATTTTCCATCTTAGCATCCCCAAAGAGCATACTCAAAGATTTGGATAAAATGATGAGAAAATTCATATGGTCAGAAGCATAAGAAAATCATAAAAATGCTTTGGTAAGCTGAGAGAAAGTCTGTCAACCAAAGGAAGAGAGAGGTCTTGGAATCAAAGATGCATCAAAAAACAACCTAGCTCTAATAGGGAAGTTATACTGGTGATGGATCACAAACCCATATCAGTTATGAAGAGAAGTTCTAAAAGCTAAATATTACCCTGCACATAAAATAGAGGATATCCCACAATCGCCTGTTATAGGTGTGGGATTAGAGATATGGAAAACACTCAAAAGAGGGGCCTCATTGATTAAGGAAGACTTACACTGGAAAGTAGGTGATAGGAGAAAAGTCAAATTATGGGATGATTCTTGGGAATTTTCCCCCCCATTATCAAACAATAACCTCATCTTAGTGGCACTAGAGAGACTCTTCATAATCATGACCAAACTCTTATATCTCAGTATCTCATCCCATATTCAATCAATAGATGTAATGCATGTGAAAAAACCATATTGTGTAGAAATCGAAGTGGGGGAGAGAGAACAAAAAAATCATCATCATCTTCTTGGAAGAGGGGGAAAGAATTGTCTAGGAGAAAAGTAACTGGAAGGTATTTTTAGTGCAGAGTAAAGGATAAGCATTCTTTGATAAGGAAAACTTTTTGAAATAATTTTAGTTGTTAATATGATGTTTTATTATCAAAAATAGTTAATATTAAGTTTATAAGTTTAATAAAGAAATTATCCAGGCTTGTTATTTCTTTACTACAAATGATTGATAATATCTCTACTGGAGTGAAATAATCTGAAGAGTATGATATTTTATTTGAATTGCATGCTAAACTGGGCGGTGCATGATTGAATGCATTTGTAAGATTAGATGCATGTTATTTTAGTATTGGTCGTTCTGACCCTTGTGAACACTAGTAAACCTTGTATGGAACCTAAAGAATAAATGAGAATATGAATTCGTTTTCTCTTGGGAAACATATAAAACTTCACCTACGCTTGGTTGAGAAGTGTAGCATTTTTTCTAGAAGAAGTATCATTGTCCAAACTTGAGATTTTATTAAAATAAAACTTAGCTATACACTGGTTTATGGTTATTCAAAAAGGTTTGCATGAAGAGACATTGGGCTTCTCTTTATGGGCTATAAAAGATAATGTGATGAATGCAACCATTTAAGATATATTTGGATTTGTTTTAAATATTGGATGGTCAAAGTTTATATGAAATACTTTGTTTCATTTCTATGGATTAAGCTTTGATTAAATGTAGAATATTACTTTATAAAAGATTTTAAATCTATGTTTGTCTATGAAAGATATATCGAATAAATGTATTGTTCTCTGTAATATGCTTATATTATATCATTAAGACCTTTAAGTCACTGTGTTAACCCCAAATCCATCCATATCGTTAATCTGGTTCGCATTCGTATCGTGCAACTAAGGGAGTACTTTTGGAAGACATATTTTAGAGTAGAGTGCTTCATGAAATTTAGGATTTGCATGGCATGAAAAATAGAACTTTAGGCAAACGTTTCTATTGTTATATTTGCACTGGTTGTTTATTGTTTTCACAAACTCTAAATTATTTATGCTTAATGGGAGAATGTACACAGTCACATTATGTTTGATTTTGATTAGGAATTGAATAAATAATTCTAGATAGAGTTTGGTTAATGTTTCATCTTAAAGCTGAAGTAATATTTAAAATCTGTGGTTGTTAGTCTTGTTTTTATTTTGAGTAGAGAATATATATTAATTTGAGTTTGTTAAAAGTTAGAAATACATGCATATAAAAAGGAATGCAACATTTTAATGGTATTTGATAAATAATTTCAACTCAATTGTGTTTCCTAAACCTATAGAATATACTCCTCATAGAAGCCTATAACCGAGGAGAATGATTAGACGTCTTGCTCATGAGGAAAATTATAGTCTAGGAACAATAATTTATCTTTGATGAGAAACACATGCCAGATAATCGTCCCTCTAATTTGATAGTAGAAAATCATCATCGCTAGGTGTGGTAGGCTCAAACATTTAAAGTCTTATACAAATGTATTAAACTCTACTTTAAATAATTCAAGCTAGGTTAGAATATAACATAGAAATAGAATCTTTCCTCAAATAACATCATGTAAGACAAGGACTTTTTTTTAACTAGGTGAGGGAAAAATCATAAAGATAGAGAACATAGGAACTCAGCTTTAACCAATGTAATGGTAGGGGAGATATCAAGTCATGTCATTGAGGGTAAAACCAAAAGCATTGTGCTTTGAGCCTTTTTAATATTTAATAGCTTTAGCCTATTTTAGAAAACTTACTCCCGTATTCTATAGAATCTACCTGTAATATTTATGTGGTTAGGATAAGATCTTAGATTTAAAATATTAGCTTTATGTCATTTTTAGAATCATTCTCAAAAAATAGTATCTTTATAGCTTTGTTAATGAGGAATTCGGTTATTTAAACTATTATATACTCTATTGAAATTTTATTTGGTTACTATCTTTAAATTTGATAATAGAAAGCTTGAGAGTTTTCTTGTGTTATGATTTGTTCTTGATTATTCTTCCTATAATTATTTTTGAAAGATAAAGAGGAACTTTCAATAAATAGGTTAGGTTTCTATAGAACGTATTTTAGAAGAGAAACATGAAGTTTAAAAGTATTTATTGATTTGTATTTTATTCAGTTAAAATTTGTTATTGGTTTCGAAATATAAGCATAAGTTTTGTATATTTCTTAATATAAATGCTTAAAGGTTTTGTAATGGGCTTGATATACTAGAAATTGGTATTCGTGTTTGGAATTTTATATACCTTAAATTCTAAATAGAAAAATATAAATAATAAAGCAATCTTTAAGCATTTGTTTATCTTTAACTTCTTTCTTTTTGTATAAGTAAGAGTTTAAATTTTTAATGGTTAGATTAAAATCATGTTTAGTTATTTGTAATAATACATAAACCTCTTAGGATCATAGAAAAATAAACTTAGGATTTAGGAGGCAATGAAACTTGTCAAAGATATAGTACCAAGGTTGTGGGTAGACAATCCTTCTTATTTAAAGATTGTGGGCAGACAATCTTAACTTCAACTTTAAATATGTGGGTAGACAAACATCTTTCCAGGGCTTGTCGTACTCCTAAGAGGAAGGGTTAGGACGGGAGGTAAGGGGGAAATGAAATGGGTATTTCTCTAAGGTAAACCCTGTTAGTACGAAGTGGCAAATTTTGCACTTGAATTATGGATCATGGAAGAGAATCCACCAACATAATGGTATGGGATATTATGTTGAAGGCAAGACACCGGGTAACTACCAAGGTAGTGGTAGACCTTAGATGATCCCCAAGAATTGTGGCTACTCGTCTAGCTTAGGCATGCTCATGCTAATATCTCACGACCAGAATTCATGACAAGATGTAGGGAAAGATGTGTTTGATCCTCTAGTTAAAATGGGCCCTTGAAGGATAAACCCGCGCCTGAATTTGGATTCTCGATGGAAAGAGAGAGAAGTTCAATAGAGGTAATCATACCAAGATTTGGCCAATATCTATCTCATTAGTATTCCAATTGTAGCGTAATGGCACTTATGAATATTTAGCATGCTCATACTAGAAAGATAAAGAAATAAATAAAAAATTATATTGAAAATTTCACTTTGTCAGCTTCAAGTCAAGACAACCAACTGGGTAGATTTGAATTGTTACAATACATGATTAAAAAAATAACTCTAAAGCATGAGAAAGGACATATATATAAGAGAGTTAAAGGTAGTTAGCCAAAAAGTCATTAAATTTATCAAATACATATATAGTATATGTTTGCTATATCATTTTACTTTTTAAAAATTATAAAATAAATATAGTTAACTTTAAAGTTAATATTCAATAGTTTATTAGAAGATAGCAAGATTTTGGTAAATGGAAGTTTTAGATTTTTGAGACTATTGGAAAAAACCAATAGGGTTTTAACAATTTGTAACCACTCTCATTTGTCTTACATTTTATTAGAATCTATTTTACTTTCATTGGTTTTTATATCTAGCTTACTTTCATTGGATTGATTTGTTTCACTTTCATCATCACCTTTATCCTTTTTTTTATCCTTTTTATTCCTTTTTTTTTTTTTAAATTTATCCAATTATTTATCTTTTGTTCTATCCTTTATTTTAGCCCTTTTGTAGGGGCCTCTTTTTGTAGCTAATTCTATTTAAGCCATTTTTTTAGCCACCTCTTTTTTAATCAATTATATTTTAGCCAATTGTAAATCACTTTTACCCAATGTCTAGATATTTTATCCATTTTTTTAGCCACCTCTTTTTTAGCCAATTCTATTTTAGCCAATTTTAAATCACTTTTATCCAATGTCCAGATATTGGGCCCAACGCTCTTCCGAGTTTTTTTATTGGTATTAGGATGATCTGGTATATCTCGTACTACCATATCTTGTACCATAGGCCCATGAATAACCTCTTTCCTGGAATTTAGATAATTATAGGTTAATAGATCATATCTATAATGTTTATCCCATTTATGGAGCATTTCTAGAAAAGCTTCTAGTTTGCTCTTACTCCTGCATTGGTTGTTTATTATATTTTTCTATTTTGTGGTGCTATTCTAGACCATATATGTGATAATAGAGAAACTTTTGGTTCTGCTACCTTGTATCCATAACAATATTTTAACCATTACTTCTAATTATATGCCCTTAAATCTTGTGTTTCTTTAGAATCCAATACTCCTTGTATATTAAATAATTTTTTCATATTCCTTTTAATTAAAGGAAATGATGTTCTAGGTTCTAGTAAATCCTAGGCATAGGATTTATTCATTTCACGTTAAGGTTTTTAAGTTTTTTCAACATATAATAATATTATTCATAACCTTAGACCTACCTATGCCTAATGTTATTAAGAAATATTATTATAAATATAATAACTTTTTTAATAATTAAAAAAATTAATTTTAAAAATGAAATTATTTTATTTTAATTAAATTTTTATGTTTCACAGTTGGCTTAAAAATAAAGAATTCTATAATTTAGGTAAGATACTTAAGTTTTAAATTAAAAAAAAAAAAATAGGATTTTTATATTTGATAGAGTGATAACATTATTTGAGTGTCTCCTCTCAATAAGTAATGAATTGAAAGGAATAGAAGGTTACATGGCATGCTCAATGCTTGTAGGCCTTCAAAACAATTTAATTTATAGTACAACTTGAATGAATTTGAAAGAATTAAGGTTTGTATATTCGATAGATGGATAACATTATTTGAATGTCTTCTCTCAATAAGTAATGAACCGAAAGGAATAGAAGGTTATATGACATGCTCAATGCTTGTAGGTCTTCAAAACTATTTATTTTATAGTACAACTTAAATGAACTTGAAGGTGGATTTTATACCTAATAAACCTAAAAAGCATGAGATAGTGTAATATATTCAATGTTTATGAATCTTAAAATTTATTTAACTTATAATACATATTGAATAGGCTAAAGTTCAAATCTAAAAATATTAGATATTTACATTGCAATCTCATAAATAATTTTTAGAATACATTTTAAACCTATAAAAATTTATAATATCTAATATTATTAAACCTTTAAAAATACTTTATTATTAACACTAAATAAATTTTTAAATTAAAACTTATGTCATTATATGTTTAATTCTTTTAACTCTTGTTATTATAAATATGACATTATTGATTAAATACAGTGACTAACGGTCAACTAATAATCTCTAGAATGCTCATCCTAATTCGTATATAACATTTTTTTATAAAACCAAATTTACAATCTTTCAAACCCGTGGAAGCACCCCAAATTCATTAATATGTTTTTAATTATTTTATAATTTTCATCTACAATGGCGCAATCTGGACACTTGAGCCCCTTTCTTCCAGAAAGCTCTCTGGAATTATCAATCCATCCATCAGAGACTTCCTCGCCACAAAATACAAATTCTCATTTAAAAACTTTGCTCGAAGAGATTCCAAAATTATTAAAAGACCTTAGAGGCGTCGTCATCGATCATGATTCTTTTAAGGACTGCAAAATAGTGACCTTTTGCGACGGAACGATAATAAAAACTCTTTTAATTCGAATGTTTAAAGTATAAAATCCTATAAAATAAAAAAATAGTTCATACAACTTATAATCGAAAGGTTAAAGACTAATTTATGAAAAGATTGCATATTTTTTTTTAAATTATAATAATTATAAATTTTATAATTTAAAACAAAAACTGAAAATTCAAACTACAGAAGATGCGAAAGAAGACGAGTTAAGGTCTCCATCTGACTTTGGGGAAGCCGAGTGGAGACGGTGATGCTAGCGCTCCCATCGCTTGCACCGAACAAAACCATACCCCCAATTTCATTCATGGACGCCGCCTGCACATTCAATGGCTTCCCCCACCCGTAATCCACCTCGTACACCGGAAATCTGTTGGAACTCACCACGTTCACACCGATACGCGTGATGAATTCATAGCCTACACTCAACATGTCGCTCTCGGGGGATTCCATGGATTCCAACCACTCATTTAACGCATTAAGCTGCGCCTCCGTGGCGCAAGAATTCACGAGCTCCTGGATAAGCTCCGCGGCGAAGGACACGTCCTCGCTCTGCAATTTCCCGGCGGTGGTCTCAACAAATCCCGCGGTAACGCAGTTGCCAAAATAAGTATTAGGAAGGGGCGGATTCATTCGCCCTCTGCAATCCGCGAGCAGCTCAAACATAACGGGTTTCTCTTCAGGGACCTCGCGCGCCTGCATCACCGATCTCCAGAACTTCGCAGCCACCGCAACAAACGAGCTCGAAGCCCCTGTTCGCTTTTTCAACAGCCGGATCTTCTCTTCCGTGAATAGAAACGTCGAGTATGAGAGTTCCGTTTTGTGATCCGCCAACTCCCGGACTTTTTCCAAAAATCTCTCGACGTCGAATACCTTTTCATGCTCCGGCTTTTCATCGTCCGCCATAAATTTGAAAATCTTTGCACCCGCTAACCGGCCTTGTGTCACCTCTTCGGCCTTGAAAGAAATGGGCACACGGCGCATGTTTTCCAGTTTGAAGACCGTTCTCGTGTGCTCGGGAGGTTTCGAAACGGGGACTCCTCTGCTGCACTCCGCCCACGATTTCATGAAATGCCAGAAGGAATTTCCGTCGGCTATGATATGATGAAGCAGGGTTCCTATGCACAGACCGCCTTCCTCGAAAGTAGTCACCTACATAAGCAACTCCATGGGCCATTAAAAACTTTCCATTATATTCAATTTAAAAAAACACACCTCGTAGGAAAATAATGAGTGGTGAGTGACAGGTTATCTGTGTGAAAAGATCAAATATTCTCTCGAGGTCTGTGTGCTTTCATGACATAAATTTAAGAACAAAAAACTAATGAAAACAGATGGAGAAAAAAAATTACCTGTACAGAGAGGAGGGGAGTGCTGCGATTTTCGTTTTGGAAAAGATGGGCTGCCAGAGCAAGATTTGCGAAAAAGGGCTTGCGTTGAAACTCGTCCTTTTCCAGATCGTGGAAAGTCATATTGATGGATGCTTCGATGAAGTCCACGCCGGCGTCGTTGCAGTCCACCTCCGGTCTGCCGGATTCTCCCTTGTCTAACCGGCCCGCCAAGGGATAGAAGTGCACGAGAGCCGAAGCTAGGCTTTGCTTTAGCCGCTCCACCGTTGAAGAATAGTCGTTTTCCGGCGAGAGCTTGTAGAAGAGAAGCCTCTGAACGTTGTTGACATGAATCCAGAGAAGGTCGAGGTTGGATAGAAACATCCGGTGCCTGGCCGTTGGGACGGAAGGCGCCACGGCTGAAATTTTCGTCACGGTGACTCGAAAAGCTTCGTCCCCAGTCATTGGAGAGCACGTTGCAGAGAAAGCGTACAACCTATAAAAGTTGCAGTTGGAGAAGGAAAGGATAAGAGGGATATCTACATATAATTTCCAGAGATTAGCGTATGTCCACATCTTCCAGCTGGATGTGCGATATAACAGACGTCCAAAATGCCTTTGCCGCTCTTAAAAAATAAGAAATTAGTTTTATCCGACAAATCAACTTAGACAAATTCGAATTGTTGTGTATGAGAAACGAACATATTTTTTTGTATAGGAGTTGTTAACATTTTTTTATATTAGAAACCTTAGATTTAGATTTCATGTTGTGGTTTTCTTCCGATTAAAATCATCGTCAAATCATCCTCGGGTTACTAAAAAAAAATCATTTAATCCCATTCACGTGAGATAACTGGACTTTGTATATCCGTAGCATGTGAGGGGTGAGATTTGAATTTGGAGCCTCTCTTTTTCAACTTGAAAGTTTTAATTACCCGCTTATTCTCCAACTCCGCACATGAACAAATATATAAATATTATTTCAGATTACACTGACTCCTGTAAACATTAAAATTATTTATTTAATATACAATTATATATTTTAATTATAAAAAATTAACCTTAAAAGCTAAATAAATTGTTACCCTTAAAGTAGAATGTTTTCACTCGCCATTCTATTAAAACTTATAACTTAAAAACAAGTTTTTAAGTTATAATGAATAATATAACATTACATATAATTTTCTAAAATTGTCAAAGAAACTCCGAGGATAAAGGAAACACTCAATTCCCCGCTAAAAGCTCAGAATATTGGTTAGTTTGACGAAAGGGACTACCAAAATTCATTGACCTTTAGCTATTGTCGGTAGAAAAGCAAATCAGCGACATCGACATTTATAGTTCTTGTTTATGATCTCTGTTAGTTGTTTTGATTTAATCGACGTAATTAATAAATTTTCTTTTATTTTATAATTTTGTAATGTGCAGATCTTGTTGAAGTGTATAAATTAGCATCCTTCACTTACGTTGAGGTAGATGCTACTGCAGTTATTCTAACCCGTTACTTAAAACATTAAGTTGTATTTAAAATATAAAAATAAAGTTAAAAATATCAAAAATAAATAAATACATTAATATATTTTTAAATTTTTAATTAAGATTTTAGGTTTTTAAGAGATTTAAGATTCAAATCATATTTGTATATAATGATATACATTGTATGTGTTTAAAAATAATGATAATGAGTTTTCAATTTACTCTTGAGAAAAATTAGCATACATTTGATAACTTTATTTGAAACTTATATTTTTGTTATGGTTGAATTAAATTTAGTTTTATAAATATTTTTTAAATTATTGATTAAAGATTTATTTTTTATTTTTTAATAATATATTTGAAAAAATATTTATGTTAATATTGTAAGTCTTTTTGAGTGCAAGTTAGGAGTGAGTGTGAGTGAGCAAGGAGTGATTGTAGTCGAAAGTGTGTGCAAGCATGAGTCGAGAGTGAATGTAGCCGGAAGCGAGTGCAAGCACAAGCCAGAAATGAGTGTAGTTGGAAGTCGGAAGTGAGTGCAAGCACGAGTTGGGACTGAGGAGGAAGTGTGAGAAGAAAGTAGAAAATAAAGTAAGTGTGATTTAGTTGAAGAAATTATTAGGAGGAAGTGCCATCTAAGAGGAAGTACAAGCCAAGATTCAATCATGGTATAAGAGTAGTGGGTTCATCCAAAGTGTATCAATGCTTTAAACCCTTACCACAAATGCATGGAATATCATTTCCAAAAAATTGTTGAAGCAAAGGAGAGCCAAGATTTGAGAAAAATAAGAGACAAGGGCTATTGCAAGCCAAGAGGGATTGCAAGCTAGGAGCAAGTGCAAGGTAGGAGAGAGTGCAAGCTGGAAGCAAGTACAAACCGAGAGGGAAGGTGAGGCAAGGAGTGCAAGCTAAGAGCAAGTCTAATTTGCTACTATGGAAAGAAAGTCATATCTGAAAGCCCTAATGGGAAGTTAAGATGCCCTAGTTGGAAGTATGGAGGCCTAGGTTGGAGATAAGCAGAAGAGTGAATACATGACAAGTTCAATCCAGGTAGCAGATGTTACAAGGATGAGATGATTGAGCATGATATAATGGTTCTAATAAGTAGATGGTTAATATGTAAGTTCCATAAATCATGGCCAGGGTTTTTAAAGATTCAAAATTGGATTAAGTGGAAGTGGGGATTAAATTCTAATTACTCTATGACTTTTCTTCCTAAAGATTGTTTTCTCATATTTTCCAATTCAACAATTAGGGATAAAATAATGGTCGGTGGCCCATGGTTTAGGGGAATAGATGCAATTTATTTGAGACTATGGAATGAATTTTTTTTTTGTTGAGACAGAAACTATTAAGAAGCTTCTAGTTTGAGTTAGGCTTTTTGGACTTCCATATCAAATTATAAATAAGGATGTTTTGAAGAATATTGGAAATACCCTAAAGAAATTCATCAAGGAAGGACTAACTACTAGGGAGCAAAAGCATGTTATATATACTAGAATATGTGTTGCTATGGATATTTCAAGATCTTTACCACAATCCATTAAGAGAAAATATGAATCAAGAGAATGTGATCAACAAATAGATTATGAAAATATTCTATTTCATTGCCACAATTGTTATGAGATTGGACACATGGCAAGAGTTTACGAAGTGAAAACTATGAAGAAAGAGACAAAAAAATCTAGCCATGAGATAAAATTCAATACAAAGCAAGGAAACCATATAGTGATAGAAGCTAGATTAGATCAAGGATATTCCAATCCAAAAGAAGAGGTAAAGAAACTTTTGAATTCAGTGTTACAAGTAATGTCAGTTTATAAAATTTCCATCTTAGCATCCCCAAAGAGCATACTCAAAGATTTGGATAAAATTATGAGAAAATTCTTATGGTCAGAAGCATAAGAAAATCAAAAAAATGCTTTGGTAAGCTGAGAGAAAGTCTGTCAACCAAAGGAAGAGAGAGGTCTTGGAATCAGAGATGCATCAACAAACAACCTAGCACTGATAGGGAAGTTATACTGGTGATGGATCACAAACCCATATCAGTTATGAAGAGAAGTTCTAAAAGCTAAATATTACCCTGTACATAAAATAGAGGATATCCCACAGTTGCTAGTTACAGGTGTGGGATCAAATATATGGAAAATACTCAAAAGAGGGGCCTCACTGATTGAGGAAGACTTGCATTGGAAAGTAGGTGATAGGAGAAAAGTCAAATTGTGGGATGATTCTTGGGAATTTCCCCCCCCATTATCAAACAATAGCCTCATCTTAGTGGCACTAGAGAGACTCTTCATAATCATGACGAAACTCTTATATCTTAGTATCTCACCTCCCCAAGACAACAACTAGTAGCTTTAGGAATATGGCAAAATTTGGACCAGTGGTTAGGTGAAGAATGAGAAGCTAAAAAATGTGAACTGAAAGAAATTCTAGAAAAACGGACATGGCTATGGAAATATGGTCCTGACCAACTAGCATGGGGATATGAGAAACAATGCACTTATACAGTGAAAGCAGGCTACCGAAAGGCTCACCAAACTAGCAAGAACCAACCCCAACAACAACATCCTTGAAAAGAAATATGGCAACTAAAAGGCTAGCCAAAGGTTAATTGTTTTATATGGCAGGTTGCTCACAAAAGCATTGCGACTCAGGATAATATGAGGAGAAAGGGGTTCATTGGACCCAATAGATGTGTAATGTGCTTCCAAGAGTTAGAAACTATAAACCACCTCCTTTTTTATTGCTCCTATGCTTACACAATCTATAATTAGCGGTACTCCATATTTAGCCAAAGAGAATGGTATCCTCTTAATGGTAGTAATTTTTGAGACTATTGGTCACATAACACCTTCAAGTCCAAAATACTAAGCACAACTTGGAATTTAGGGATTTGCTTCATCTGCTGGAAAATATGGCTGAAACAAAATAACAAATTTTTTAAAGAGGAATTTAGCTCAGAAGAGAGGACCTAAGGGATTATGTTAAGGAAGTTATTAGAAATAGTACAGACCAAAGTACAGGAAGAATATCTGATGACAAAGGCAAAACAAGACATTTGGGCACAACTATGGAATCAAATGCAACATGAAAGTTATCAGGAATAGAAAAAAGAACAAAGAGGGCTTCAGTAATATTTGTTGGAAGAGGACATATACAATTAAGAAGGAGGTAAATTTTAAATAATAGGGGATTCAGAGATCCTGAGAAGATAAAAGAAAACAGAAAAACTATATTTTGAGCCTTGCCAAGAAAGGCATGATATCAAAATGGATTTGTATAATCTGATCATTTTTTTTTTAATAAATTTTTTACCTTTTACTCAAAAAAAAGAAAGCCTATCTATAGTATCATTTGACAATTTTAGAAGGAATTAAAGATGCAAAATAATATGAGATAAATTCTAAAACAAAGACAACAAAGGAGGTCAAGTTTATTCCAAGTAAATCATCTTTGTTTTCCTCAAGTAATGTAGAATACTATCCAAGTAAGAAGAATGAAAGGGATGAAAGTGTTATCCCTTGCACTTCATGGTTTCAAGAGCAACATAATAAATAAATGAGGATGTAGAAAACCCATAACAATTTAGGTTATTTAGAGCAGAATAAGAAGGTAATTGTTGTAGAAGAGCATTCTTGCACTTTAAAATTTCTAGGGCAACATTAAGAAGATTGTGCTTTTGAGGTTATTCCTTGCACTTCTATCCTTCTTCTAAACAAGGCAAACCTAAAGATGATAAGTCTTACTATGAGTAGTGTGAGAAGATTGAATAGAATGATGAAGATGAAAGTATTGTTGGGAATGAGAAAAAAAGAGGAAGATCTAAGAAGCAAAAATAAAGAAAAAAAGAAACCCAAAAAGATATTGATAAGGGAAAACAAAAGCAAATATCACAAGTGCTAACAAGAAGTAGGGCTAAACCTACAAATAAAATAAAATAATAAGAATGAAAATATCTTGAAATATAAGGGGATGGATAAGAACCCTAAAAAAAGGTATTAAGAAATTGTGATGTTTTTATAGATAAGATATTTATAGATATAAAATTTAGGTAATAAATATTTTAACCATTAGCAGTTTTGAATTATATCTTGGTAGAATTTAAATTTCAAAAGGTATTTGGTATAAAAAAAATTGATTGTGGAAAATTGATAGTTTAAGGAAGGTAAAAAATATTTTTTATAAAAAGGCAAATGAAAAATATTTTAATCAAAAAGCAAAGTTTAATATACTATTAACATGTTAAAAATATAACGAGAACAATATATTATTTTGTTTTTGTATTAGAAGTGGTCCCTAATAAAACCACATATAACTGATTATAAAATAAAATAAAATAACATAAATTAAAAATTTGAAAAAAACATTTTGTAAATTTTCAACTATTTTTAATAATAAAATATTAGTACTTAATTTTTTATTTTAAAAATTATAACTTACAATTCATATGGTAAAAGGTTATTCAGCATACATAATTTATATTTTCTTTCATATGAGATTTTATATAATTGTAGGTTATTTTGATATAATATTTTATATAATTACAAGTACAAGCATTATATTTGGTTTCGTGTTGTTTCGAAATTAAAAATAATAATAATAAATAAATAAAAATAAACATGGGAAATGAAACACACTAAAGGATAACATCTGTTAAATAGTACTAACTTCATTCATTAAAAAAAATTAAATTAATCTGTCCGAGTCACATGATTGGTAATTAATTGGTTGAAGCAGTCTACCCATAAGTGTCCATTATTATTAGTATAGCAAGGAAAGGAAAAATAAGGGAAAGTATTAAAACGTGGAAATATATACATGTTAATGTTGATTATGTTATATAATATAAAAGATAATTTGAAGTTTGAAGTGCAAGTGGCAACATAAATAGATTATTATTTATTGAATTTAAATTTTTAATAAAATATATCAATCTAATAACTTAATAAAAATTAAAATATATTATTTTAATTTAAATTATTTATAAATAAAATTTAAATTTATAAAATTTAATCTTAAATATAAAAAATGAAATATTTAAATATGAAACTTACTTATCATGTAGATATTTTTCCTCTTTAACTCTTAATACAATACAAGTTATGGGTAGATTAATTATTTAAAGAATATATACTTTATTTACACCAAAAATTACTTTAAATAGTACTCAATCTTATAAAAAATATTTATATTATCAATTTTTTTTTAAATTAAAAATTTGAAAGATATAAATTATATAAGATAATTTTTGTGAAGGATATTGTTTATTCAATTTATAGCTATCCAATCATACCCCTTACTAAAATACAATGTACAATCATACCTAAAAATTTTGAACCTTCAACTTCTACTAAAATTTCAAAATATTTATATTTAATTTACTTTAAATTGAACATAATGAAAACATTAAAAAAAAAAGTTAAGTTGAATAAAATTAAAATTTAGTTAGGTAAAAATACCTCGAACTGAAAGGCTTACATGCAAAGATGTCACTAAATGGTTCATTTATATAGATGATTTGGTATATGAATTAAAGCATATACTTGCACCATGTTAAGGTAAAATAAGGTAGTGTATTGCATTACACTACATGGGATTATTACATTTACTTTTCTACTAGTTACCATGAGATATTTTGTCTAATGGTTAATCTAGGTTAGTACCTAAAATATCATAGGTTAGATATTTTAGGTTAGTGGTTGAGTTAGAACTCACTACCTAGGTTAGTAGCTAGTCTCACGCAACTCTCTATTCTATTGTTAGAGGGCAGTTAGCATCAATTACAACTATGTTGTTATTATTCTATTTTATGCCCTATTTAATCCTAGACTCTCGAAAGTCTAAGGTAATGATCAATTATTATTTTATTCACATTTCATTTGTCTTGTGATTTATTTGACATTATTGGCATTAGAGCCATTTTTTTTGGCTCGCCCGAAGGTCGAGCTGGTGCCATTTGGTGACACTCAGCCCACCTCAACAAGCGAGCTCATAGACTGGAGTAGGCCCTGCATTACCTACGGCCCACAAGACCCCAGCCCATGAAGGTGCACAGATCGACAACATCGGTCGTGCGATCTATCGACCACACGGTCTACCGGGCTGCGCGATCCTGCATGAACGACATCAAGGGCCGCGTGATCGACCATCATGGTTGACCGCCCCCTCGACAACCGAGGAGCGCACAAGATGACGTCTTAGCTCCAGCTCACTCGGCCTGGGGCCAGGGAGACATGTGGCCCCCTAAGGCTGGGAGAGCAGAGAGGGCAAACACACCCTCCCCTCCCAACTAGATCCCACATCAGGATCTATGAGGGCAGGAGGCCCTCTGATTTGTGATCTGACAACCACTCGCTTGGCAACACATGGCATGATCTAGTGCCCTAGACCTCTAGATTGCATACACCTCGAGGTGCTACCTAGACCAACCGTGTGGCAGTGCCACCTCAGTGCTGACTAGGTGACACATGGCACATAGGCCACACACCACCTAGATCTAACTGGAGCAGACACATGGCAAATAACCACTAGACACTAATGTAGACATAGATAACACGTGGACCCCCCTTGCCATGCCACATGGACGATGGTAAAAGGAGGGCCCAAACCCGATTACTCAAAGGCAATCATGAGCAAGTTTGCTCGTTGAGGCCTTTAAAGGCATTTTGCATCCACTTTCGGATACATGTGGGATAATTCCCACTACATCCTCAAAGAAGCCAGATGACTTCTTCAATAGGCGGATTGTGCAAGTTAAAACCCAAAGTCATCGCTTGGTTTTTTGGCTAGGGCAGGTGCCTTAGCACAGCAGAGATCCATGATCGAGTCCCCGCGGCGCACAAAGGAAAGGATTTTTTTTCTTCATTTTTTTTTCGATCGGATTGCCATGGAGGAGATAATATTGAGCGGAGGCAGAGCTGTTTCAAATAGACCGATAGTGTGG